>PQWD01007429.1:0-21514 GCA_019425675.1 Leucinodes orbonalis
AAAAATACCCGCTAAATGCCGCACCAATGCGGGCAAGCGGTCACCTTTCAATAGGCTTTTCAAATTATTTACTGATAAACATAAATCAAAAGACATATTTAACGCAAAATGTACTTAATTTAAAAATGAGATTATATTTTAATTATTTAGCATAAGGCCTTTATTTGTAACTTTTTGTTTTTGAGTTGTAGCACTGGGGCTGTCATTCCCATTAACTGTAGTGTTTCGTCAATTCGGATACTTTTAATACGAATTTTAACGTTTGCTTAGAAAAATTTGCGTCTTATATATATATATATATTATATAATATATAATATATATATTATATATATATATATATATATATATATATATATTATATATATATATATAAGAATTATAAGACTACTATCACCTAAAAGCATGCATCTCTGACATGGTAAAATCGGTTACACGAAAAGAAAAATTACCTAAGATCTAGGACCAATGGCTGAACTTGACAAGGAAGACATGTAAGGATTCCCATATTTTGTTGGATATAAAAGCATTCATTTAGTTGGATGAACTTCATCTAACGAATCAGGGGATGCTTTCGTTAAGGAGTGAATTTTTGAGTCTACTGTAATGAGGATGACGATGAATTAAGTAAACTTATTTGGCCTATAACTCTAAATTTCAGACCCAAAAAGTTGACAAGTTTGCATAAAAATTATAAACGACGCTCTACCGAGAACTCCATGGCGAAACGTTTCAAAGAACCCTTTATTTACATTGCAGTCACCTAACCTAGTTTCAAACACAAAAAAAAAGTTCCCAAACCGAATTTAAAATTCGAACAACCACAAACAAAAGTGTGGCCGTGCACCCCGCGGTTCACTATGGTAACTCATTATCACTGTAACAAAAGATCTATGGATCGTTCTAACGAGAAAAAAGTCAGGACTTTGTTTCTGAGAAACTTAACCGTCGTACGTGGCGAATTCATAATTTAATCCGTTTTCTTATCTTATTGTTATACAGGGTGTTTTGTATTTTTTCGTAATGTATGCAATAAAAATATAGTGTTAGTTATATAATTTTAAATTTCATTTAGGTATGAGAGATATTAAGATATTGGGTATAAATAGTATCAGCATATACATTTTGCGACCTTTGCTTAAAACAACTCCGCGTTTAACGGACGAAGCTCTTTCCAACCTGATTGCAGATTATGGTCCAAACAACTCAATGTATGTCACTGGGCGTTGCCTATATTCAGCAGTGGACATCACTATTCTTTAAATCTTCTAAATTTAATAAATTAAAGAAAATATATTATCAAGTAATTGTCTTTTTAAAAATATATTTTATATTTTTTAACAATTGTATTTTGACTTTGAATTTTCTAATAAAATTATGTTTTTTAAATTAGGATTTAAATATTATATATTCTATATATTAAACTTATTAATATAATATTGGATAGCAAATACTTTTCTCATAATAATGCTCTATAGAAAAAGATATATTCATGAATTGCAACAATCAAACAATCACCATAATATGTGAAAAAATATTTCAAAAGACATATTTTCTGGAATAATTTTTCACATTATTAAAATATAGTATAATTTATTTATGTTAGTATGTACTTACCCACTCCAACGTAACACTCATCCTGTATTTTCCATCTGTCATTTCATATTCTTACCCCTTGCTGTTAAAAAAAGCAGACCATAATGAGTCGTAAATATTCCATAATCTGTCATGCGGATGAGTAGCACACACTTGTCATTGCTGACATTAAGAAAAAACAACAACACTCTCAACCCTGTTCCTTTACAATAAGGTCCATACTATAAAGAAAAAAATATAACAGCATGTCTCGTTAAAGGATTAGTTGTCAATGAAAAGAGAGTAATTTGTTTGTGGCCAGTCCGTATTTATTGGTGTTTGGACGGCTCAATTCGTTGTGTTGCTGTTCTGCTTTTTTTAAAATAGATCTGGGATTTTTTTTTTAAATGTAAACGAACGGATGCCATTGCGGTTAATATTCTCAGAGGAATACAAAGGAAAGTATGGATTCGTGATATGCTCACAAAACAACTGAAAAAAGTGTTTCAAATGCAGTGACAGCACGAATACACAAATTTCGAATACTTTTACCTAAACAAAAGAATACACTGTACTCTCTTCGGCGGTATAAATTGGCTTAATAAAGTATGAGTAGAATCTGAAACCTAGTCGGCCCACGCTTTTGAGATACTCCGTACCAACGGTGGCATACACTTAACCAGCTTAACAAGTTAAATCTCGCTTTTTGAACCGGGTTTACTTTATGCATAAGTTAGGATGTCTGTTTGTTTGTAAGCCAAAATTAAGTGTCTTCATTGAGTTTTAAACTAAGTTAGCATTGGGTACATTTTTATTTGAGAATACATACATTATTATACATATAAAACCCCGAGATCAATTCAAACAGACATGTTCACGTACACAAATGTTTGTACTGCCCGGGCATCGAACCCGGATCCCCTGATATAAGAGCCGACTTCTCAACTATTTCACCATAAAGGTCGTCATCATCGATAAAAGCTGATAATGATGACAATCGACTGGGCATACTTTCAAATTTTAATTGGATTTGTCATAATCTCCATACACGCACGTTGGAGATAACCATTGTGGTAACTAATAGTTATGCCTTTAAATAAGGGAGCACTGTTTCATAGCTAGGTGAATTTTTTAATGTTTTAAAATGAAAATGAAGTATTAAAACCATCATATTTAAGATGATTATCATTATATCGTAAATCAATATTGAATCTTATGTTTTAAATTGAACGCAAAACTATCTTTAACAAAACAAAACACTAATCGCTTACCTACTAAAGTAACTGTAATTTTTAAAAGAAAACCACGGTTTAAAGCTAGAGGTAGAATAATTTGTTTTTTAATACCGCTACATAGTAATATAGCTGGCTCGGTGGATTTTATTTGTGTAACTAGTCTGTGGTGACAACTCGACAACGGCACAAGATAGAATCAAATTATTTAACTTCTAAGTTCGTGGGGATCGCGCAGTTTTGATACTTGGACATAAATTAATAATGTTAGGTTATTAAAGCCTTTTAATGTTTTCTGGTGTGCTATTATTTTTAATGTTGAAAGCACATCTCAAACATACATAGAACCAGTACGAGTATAACAGATTTGCTCATCTCTAAGTAACTGTTGTGGGAAAACTATAGAAATTCATGTCCTTTTTATACTTGACAACGCACTTGTTACTCCTTTTGAGTTTTGGGTATCCATGAGTGACATGAGAGACGATATTACTTGTTATTACATTTACTTCACTCTGAAAAAATATCCTTCACATCAAATCATTATTTTTGACATAAATTATAGTGGAGATCCTCTGAGTCCCTTAGCAGACATTTATTATTATAAAAAATCAGTACAAATATCAAGCAAGTTCGGTTGCTGTATAAAACTAATCTCATTGCGGCTGCATTATCCGCCCGCGGAAGTGTAAAAATATAATCTATTTTAAACATTTGTCGTGCGTTGCGCCCGCGCAGTTGCGGTTTCGCGGCTCCTTGTTACTGTTTACTTTCCTAGTTTCCGCCATCTTTGTTGAACTTTGTGCTTGCCATCTTTAAATAGGCTTTACTAATTTTTTAGTATCTTCATTTTCAGAAAAGTTACACGCAGAGTAATGAAAACTTTCATCATCATCATCATCATCAGCTCATTAAACGTCCCCACCGAGGGGCACGAGCCTACCCGTATAGGGTGATTAGGCCTTAGTCGCCCACGCGGGCCCAGTGCGGATTGGACGACTTCACACACAACCTTCGAATCTCTTCGCAGGCGTGCATGAATTTTTCCTCACGATGTTTTCCTAATGACTTTATAGTAAAATAATTGAGAAGTCAGTTTTTACACTGAGGATTCTGGGATCAATCTCCATGTTGTGACAATATTTGTGTTCATATACATCATCTGTTTACATTGGTCTTCGTAATTCCTTTATAAAATATGAATGTGTCAAAAGTATCCGTAAAAGATTTATTATGCATTTACGAAAACAAGACACCTGCTTATGGTAGAAACGTTCTTGCTTTACTAGCTGTAACAGTCCACTGCTGAACTTGGAGCTATCATCATCTCTCCTTTTGTGACTTTATGCTACAAGTATTGAACGATTAATAAAATATGTGTAGTATCGGTAACGTGGCAATTGGTCTTACCTGAGTGTTAGAAGTCACAAACGTTTTACGTTACAAGAGCACGCTTCACGTATGGACTATGATATTGATGATGTTTAAATTGGTATAAGAATTTTAAATTACCTACCTATAGACTAAAGATGCCAACTTGTTTCTATGAACCACATATAAATATATAATTAGATGGCTATGACCTTAATTTTGCAAAAGCTGTTTCTTAGGCTTCAGTATTTACCTACAAATAGTAATTAGAACTCATTATGCATTAAAGATCCAACCCATAGTATATTAAATGGTAGCATTGTTTCTTCAAAATCGGTTTATTGCTATATTAATGATTTCTTAATAGTTTTTGTTAATATTCTTTACTGCTATAACTTCAGTAAGCACGTCCATTACTGAACTAAGACTTTCCCCCAGTAATATAAAGCGTTTAGGGATTATTAATTAATATTATTAATATCTATTTTTCTTAAATAAAGGGCTGGGTCTATTATGCATAACCTGCTCCAATGGTAAGTCAGTATACGTTAATGTTGTTAAGTATGAAGCAGTACGTAACAATCACGATACATTTCGTTATTTTCAACCAAATCATCGGCCGTCTGTCAAAAGCAAACGTCAACTGTCAAAACCTGTCAGTATGTTGATTAATAGTTAATTTAATTAACGTTGAAACTAAACGGTTTGACGGTACGTTTGTGGAATAAAAACCCGATGATTGACGAAGAAGGGCAAACTTTGTAATTTACGTTTTTCGATATGACATCACCGAATCAAATGTAAGGTTGTAAGGTTTGGTATTGACTTATTTTTAGATGCACGATTTTGTGGAATAAAAAAGTGGTATGTAGTACGAATTAAAGTTTGCTTCAGTTAAAGGTCAAATTATGAATATTGTTTACTCGTTTCCTCATTAAAATTTGTAGTTGAAGGAGACTCCATTCAAATTTATATATAATACTATATGGGCTTATAACAAAGTGGGAAAGTAAAGAACTTTTCGGGCTGATAATCAGGCGTTTTACCTTTTATAAAATTTTAGTATAATATAATTTTAATATAATAAGGAGACAAATTGAAATTGAACCAGCCTTATATCAGATAATCACTGGTATTTTAATTCAATTCTGTTACAACTTCATTCAGTTAATATATATTGAATTATGATAAAAAATTAGTAGCGCAGTACATTTTTTTTCCTAAAAGTGGGCAATTACCGCCTGTGGGCAAACACACCCTGGTTTATCCTATACAAGGCAAGAGTGGATAGGCTGTTTCTAGGCAGGCATGATCCAACCTCGGCCGCATCATCACTTACCATCAGGTGAGATGGCGGTCAAATGTCTGCTTATAAAGGATAAAAAAAATACAAAATTATAAAACAAATACATATAAATCATCCGTGAGCATTCCAGAATACCAATTTCAATTCTGTCCATCACGACTTGAACAATTCGATCCAATTACAAAAAGCCAGGTCAAAACGTTCAACAAAACAACTGCATTATTGCAATGTTGCGTTTTTGTTCACGCATCCTGATTCGGGTAAAAAATCAATTTGGAATGACTCGTGCCGGGCGAAGGTTGCAGTTTTTGACACTGACAAAAAAATATGTTTAATGATGTTGGAATTTGGGCATCGTTTCATTGAGTCTTTGGGTTAATTATTTAAAATTCAAACCCTTGCTTTGACAGTCTTACAGTATGCCCTAAGTTCACGACGGACTTAGAGCATACTCCAAGATGTTTAATAGTTTTGCCATAAATAATCTCTATGATGGGGGTCGGGTCGGAGATTTAATACCTTATAAAAGTTAGGTTTAATAAGTTAATGCCTCTTATGAATTCTTAATTATTGTCCCTAATCCATTTAACATTTGACGTCTAAAAGTGATCTTTATGTCATTAAATTGAATAAAAAGATTTGAAAAAAGTTACGTTTTATCTTTCAGACTTAAATTTTAAGTACATATAATGTTCATAAGGGGCAAACAAGCAAACGGCTCATTAAATTAAAACTATTTCGTTTTAAAATAAGTTTTTTTTTTGAATCGTTATCTATATCATAAAGCCCTGTCATTGGCTGAAATTCACGAATCATCGTTAATATTATCTGTTTATTTAATTTTGATAAATAACTGTGAGATCTTAACCGATCAGTTGTGTCACTCTTTCACAAATTCAGACCTTAACTCTCTCTCTTCAACGTATCGCAGTCCACTGCTGGATATAGGGCTCCCCCATTTTGCGCCAAATATCCCGGTCCTCTGCCTTTCTCATCCAGCTTCCACTAGCGACCTTTCGCATGTCGTCGGTCCAGAGGGCGTCTTAAGCTACGCTTTCCAAGATGCAGACCTGAACATGGTTCATTAATTTAATTTGAGTAAGCTTAAAAGTTACGACACAATTACTCAAATTGGCCTTCTTATGGGTTGCACATTTTTCTATACGCTAGAACGGTAAATGGTGATCAATTACATATTCGCCAATGTTAAATGTCAAGATTGGTTACGTCAGTAGAGCGGGGTCATGGATGCGATGGTAAAAACAACACGTTCAAGTAATCATAGGTCCATGTTGTCTTATATTTTTTGGATCATTAGTGATTTTTCGCGGTTGCTACCGTTCGGCAGTTGTTATTTTTGTTTGTAATGTACGTTTGGTTGTGGTTAAGGCGAGTCCACACTTGAACGTGATATTGAATTTTCTTATCGACCAGGTAGTCAGATAAACTATTAGGATTGCCGTTTATTGATGAAATTCAAGCTTTTTGTGTCAGTATGTATCTACTTCTAGGTACATTTAAGCTGAGAATGTGGAGGCAGTCTACTATGTATCACACATGTGAAACAGAAATATTATAAAGGTGCAATTTAACTTCTTTCTTGAGAGCCTTAGTTTAATCGACTACCGTCGTATGATTACCTATTGCTAGATTTGACGGCTTAACGTACCCTCCGAAGCACGAATTCATCATTCTTTTGAAATATTTAGACTTTGAAACCCACTAATCCGCATTGGGCGCACGTGTCGGCCTACGGCCTGATCTCACAATGGCTAGGCTGTGTAGAAAGGCCTGCTCCCTGTAATAGGATAACTATGATGAGATACAACGAAATATAGAGAGGGGTGTGAGGTTTTGAGCATCCAATTCTGACTGACTCCAACGACCTCTAGTGAAATTACCGGGTATAAGAACCCTTGTCTCGGCGAATGGGCGCAGTGCAGCATTGATAAAGGATAAGAATTGTTTATCACTTGTTGGTCTCCATCAATGCCGCTTTATGGTGGTAAGACGTATCACTTACCATGAGGTGAGCGTCCTGACCGTACTGTACACATATAACAAAAAAAGAGGAAAGATCAAGCTGGACGTTTTCTAGCCAGTTTTTAGGGTTCAGTAGCCAAATGGTAAAAAACTGAACTCTTATAGGTTCTTCAAGTCTGTCTGTATTTCTGTCCATTCTTATGTCACACCCTTTTTTCTCCGAAACTACAAGCACTACTATTCAAACTATTTTTATATGTCATAATCGGGGAATCTTTGAGCAATGCGTCCTACCCGTACTTACATACGCAGCTGAGACATGGAAACTGACTGCGGGATTGGTTCACAAGTTCAAAGTCACTCAACGCGCAATGGAGCGAGCTATGCTCGGGGTCTCTCTTAGGGATAAGATCAGAAATGATTTAATCCGTAAGAGAACTAAAGTTACCGACATAGCCCGCCGGATCAGCAAGTTGAAGTGGCAGTGGGCTGGTCACGTATGTCGCAGAACCGATGGCCGTTGGAGCAGATGAGTTCTGGAGTGGAGACCGCGTCTCGGCAAGCGCAGCGTAGGACGCCCTCCGGCCCGATGGACCGACGACTTGCAAAAGGTCGCTGGTGGAGGCTGGATGAGGAAAGCGGAGGACCGGTATATTTGGCGCGAAATGGGGGAGACCTATGTCCAGCAGTGGACTGCGATAGGTTGAATAGGAATCGGGGAACTACTACTTTCTAATATTTAAGCTGAAGTGGGTGCCTAGGTAAATAAAACATATTTTATTTTATGTTACTTGCTGCTGCGGAACCCTCCACGGGCGAATTTTACTCGCACTTTGTCAAATTTTTAGATCGTACAAACGATCGTATCCATGACTCAATTCTACATACAACAATTTTACTCTTCACAGTTATCTCTAACCTGCCTGAAAATCGATGAGATTAGGACAAAACTATATATACTATACATATATTTTATATGTTTATTGTAACTATAGCTGTAAAAAAAAAATAACCGTTAACTATTGGTATCTTATAATAATAAACACAATTTGCATAAACTGCGTGTGTGCACTACCCAAAACACGACGATCGAAAATAAGATTTTTTTACCAACACTTCTTTGTGCTTTTATTTCTTGCACCTTCGGAATCTGATGAGTTATTACTCTATAATAACCTCATAATTGAGTCAAAGTACAGCGTTCCGGTTATGTTTGATTGAAATTTTGCGGGTCATTATTTTGGAGCAATTTACCGGTGTTTTGATACACCAGGCTTTTAAAGGTAGCTAAGGTAATGTTGTTGGGTAAATTATTTCTAGATGTTGTGTTTTAAAATATTTTGTGACACAAATATAGGTTAATTATATGTTGATGATATGCCTGGATATCCATGAATTACTTGTCTAATTACAAAATGAAATATCTAGCAGACTGTACTTGTACAGGCCCTATCGAAAGTAAATAAAGATTTGCAAATTTTCAAACTAATAATTAGACAAAGCCATAGGCTAATGTTCTCATAATATATGGCTCGTAGACCTTGGACGGTTTTAAAATTAGTATAATGCATTTTTTTGGAAATTCTGTGGTCTTCTAATGTTGTTGCTGACTGTATATGTAGCAGACAGATGGATATGATGGGGAATGAACTTACATTAGTTTACAATAACAATATGAAACAAGAAATTACACAATTATAATTACCCAATAATAAATTCGGCCCAGAAATTACATACAGATTAAACACACAAATAATAGCAATACAGACTACATACATATATAATGGCAAAAAAGTAGATAATACCAACATACGCGTAAGTTCTGTTATCCTACTAAAAAAATAACGACCAAGTGGTCGCACTTAAATTGTACACACATTCAAACACCAAAGAAAACTCCCACCTCATTTGCATAAACAAAAAAAAGAAGACAAAAAAAACTAGACGCCATCACCATTCGAACATCCCGTGTTCGAAATTCCAAATTCGAAATCGTAGCGCGTCCTGACGTTTCCTCTACGTGCCGTTTCCGGCCGGCGCACGCGCATACGAATCCGTAATCGCGCGCGCTTTTTACATATTTTTTTCCAGCTTTTTTCTTATGTATCCTGTGTTTTGATTAATAGTGCAGAGATAGGCTTGTGAAGGCACCATTAAACGCCTAGTAGGGTTCCGTTGATGAATTGTTCGTATGTTCGCGAGTTGTTTGACGCATCGTTACGGTTTTAATGTTCTTTTCGACGGCTCGTTTTTAATATGTGAAGAGTGATGGACGCACGGTCATGTATCAACAACGGGTTTAATATAAGTTGGGTCAGGTTGTTTGAGGAGTCTTATCTTACAAATGAAGAAAGGTCATATGGTTGTGCAAATATACTATTATTTGAGTATTTATTTGTAGCTACCGGGATTAATTCTTTGCTGGTATTAAAAAATAATAAGTGTGATCTTAAACATCAGCGTATAACGTTCAATTTTAGGGCACAGGCCTTCTCATACAGCATATCTAACGGGGAGCAGTTACAGACAAGTAATAATATAAGATATTGTTTTTTCCCCTCGTCTGTTACGGCATCTCTAGAAGCCATCTAACTATAAGTTTTCTATTTTGTCTCGATTCGTCACAACTGAGCGAATATAAAAATAATGTTTTTAAAGAAAGTATTAGAGCATTTCTTTGAGCATTTCATTATTTAAAACGTGCACAGTAGGCTACCTATACCTACTATGGCTTTTCTACCAAGGAAGCTCTGGCAATCATCATCAAGTCCATCCATCCCAGTTGCTTAACTTGCACTACCCTAAACCAGACGCGACATCCAATCGAGCCTCATACAGAGTTTGATCTAATTGTCCATTAGTCTGACTACTCGATAGAGTTTAATATCGGCATTGTAACGCTCTCGAGTACACGAGGCACGTCCGTGATTGGTCGTTGACAGATGACTTCATCGCGCCCGCGGACGTGATGCGCCCGAGAAACGCGGGTGCTGTTAACCGGGGTCGCGATTCCGATAATTTTAAAATGCGTTCATAGGAAAAAAAACAATTACGAATTTTTTTTTTATGTTAAAAATTCCGATAATTAAATAAAAATATAAAATGGTTACTGTTTTTTTATGTAAAAGTGTACAGAACGGTCCAGATGCTCACCTGATGGTATGTGAGATGCCTGACTATAACAAAGCGGCATTTAAGGAGACCAACAACTGATAAACAGTTATTTTCTCCGCTAATACCGAACTGCTCCGACACCAGAGACAACAGATGTTATGTGTCTTATACCCGGTAATTTCTCTAGCTACAGTGGCCCCTTCCCGAAACACAAAAGTGCGTTACACTTCTCTTTCACAGGACGATATCTGGCACTGCCGTAGTACCTACCTAGACGACTCAGTATCGAGTCTATCACATAGTATTGTTTCTACAAAAATTTTGCACTTATTTGTTCTATTTAGGATTTAATTGGTAAGATAAGACAATTCATTCTACTTTATGATTATCATTTTAAAGCATTGACATTAAAGTTATCTAAACTTACATGTATACAATTTTATATTATCATTAATTTTTAATTGTTTGTTACTATTTTTGTTTTTTCTCGCCGCACCATATTGTCACTTTCTATATGCCCAAATGTTAGCTAGTAGAGAATGTCACTTGGCATGAAGTTCGCCTATGTACATTAATTATATTGTGAAATATAGTTAAAATAAATAAAAAAAGTTGTACCGATATACAAAATTTACAGTTGGTTTTAATAGTATCATAATGTCAAGTGAATAGTAGAATTGAGGCTTTTTATGTTTAGTTGTTAATTACTCAAAATAGATCTTGTATAATTAGGTTTGAGTTTGAATTCGTTTGCATTTTAAAATGGATCGGTAAACGGTGCGTTACATATTAGTCAGTACTTTTTGTACTAAATGTGTTTTAGCGCACATTGCAACCCAATTACTTTTTCAAACAGCGACTACTTAATGTTTATTAAAAGTAATTTATTTTTATTGATATCGTTATTAAATAAAAAAATATATATTCCAAAGAATAAATAATTATATTTATTTTTATTTAAACAACCTATCTACCAATATTAACTAATTTATTTAATCATATTATTAAAAACTCGTTGACATATACATCAGATTACTTAAATTATGTTAAATGAAAATAAATCGTAATCAATATACTTTATTCTGCCATCAAAAATAAACTTGTACCAGGCTAAATTCATTACATTAAATCGCCATTAGAGAAAATATTTTCTATTTTGGAATTGGCTACAAATTACCGTGCTCTAGAGGTCTGACGTTAAACTTAAATCGCTCGTTCGTGAGTTCCAATCCCGTGCAGTTAAAGTCACTTTGTGCGATATTTCAGGCTGAATCACCTTATTTTTAAAAAGATGATTCCGTGGCCATGTTAAGTCCCAGCCAAAACCTTGGATAGTATTTGTTAACACCCACCAATCACATTGGGCCCGCGTGGTGAGTTACAGCCTAATCTCCCCATGTTTATGATATATAGAAAGGTCTGGTTCCTACAATGGGACAATGGAGACGACAGATACATAAACGACTTAACTACAAACTCTTCACTAAAACACAGTCACAACCCATCAAATACCGTATTCAAATCAACCGCACCAATAGTCTCCAACAGCCAAAACAATCTAATTCTGATTCCCGTGCGCGCGCGCATTATTCCGGTCACATCGCGGCCGCAGTCGATGGAGGGCGCACGTTAAGTATAAAAGATATAATGATCTATATACGAGGTGTACACGAGCGACGCATCACCTATTGAATAGATAACAAGGGTACCGATCAGTGAATCGGAAGGTTCTAGAAGTGGGAATTGTTATAAATTTGGGTGCCTTCTGAATTCTACCTTTGAATGAAGATCATGCACACTGTATGATCGCATACAGTGTTAGAATTGATAGTGAATAAAACTGCAATTAATCAAGACGTTTTAGGTGCCTTTTTATTTGAATTTTTAACTAGAGATTCAACAATTTAAAAAAATGATGGTATGGTGCATGAACATGTCTGTTTGTATTTGTCTGGGTGTTTTCTTTGTATAAATTATGTATGTTTAGTACTCGTAATACAAGCTTCATGCTTAAATTGGGGCTTGATTGCGTTGTGAATGTCAGTTGATAACAAAATACAAACTACTCCAAGTTCTCATATTTTTTATTATCTATATTGCTAAGACTTAATCTGAAAAATAACGCAAATACAGATGTTCATTTTTTTTTGCCGTGTTGCATCCTTCTGAAAAGCTTCGTTTTGTTCCAATACTAACATTGGATGAACTACCTTAAACTAAAATGATAAATTTTGAGATAGCAACCGTCTAGCTGTGTACGTACTATGGCTTTCATGTTGAATCATCGTCAGCTCAATAAACGTCCCACCGAGGGGCACGAGCCTACCCGTATAGGGTGATTAAGCCTTAGTTGTCCATGCGGCCCAGTGCGGATTGGACGACTTCACACACAACCTCGAATCTCTTCGCAGGCGTGCATGAAGGTTTCCTCACGATGTTTTCCTTCACCGTAAGAGCGTCGGAGTTTTAATGAGTTTTCATGTTGAATACTCACTTTTAAAACTCCAAAAATGCATTAAAAATTTAAATAATTATAAGTTTAATGATTCATGGGATAAGATATCTGCATGACCAGACTTTTTAATTGTTTTGGAGGCTTTCAATTGCAAATTCAGCTGATTACAAAATAATTGTTCGAGTAAGTTATATGAAGCAATAATACAACTTTTCGCACGCTTTTGTCATCCAATCGTAAAGAATTTTAATTTTAATACAAGCTCATAAAATTTGACCAGTCTACGTATTAGTTAGTCTTTGACTTTAAATTCTAAAACTCTTATTTAAATGTCCTATCACATGTAAAGATACGATCTTTATATACGGGATTTCCGGCGTCTGCCGGCCTATTGTGTAGATCGCTAATTTCTATTGAACTTGACCATGTTCAGTTGATTTTTATTGCCATATTAAAAGAAGTCCTCTCAAGTTTTCGAGGAAAATATATGTATGGATTTTAATATATTGAGAAATTAATGTCATACAATTCTAAGCGCACTAAATGTCGGGAAAATTTATTTTTTGAATCCATGTTTCTGTTACAATTTTTCTAGAGCTTAGCTACAAATATGAAACTATCTGATGCTAACTTCATAGAACAAGTGCATAATAGTGTTTGTTTTTTTTTTATTAATGCTACAAAGCTTAACATCGCTTAACATTTTTTCATTGTTTTAGTCTGCTGGAAGAAACTTTTTTTAGGAATATTGACGTACTGTTACTTTTCAAGTTGTTAATGAACTAAATAATTCAAAAAAGCACCTTCGGGACTCTTGGGTATCGCAACACAGGTCCCTACTACTACTTTTTGGGGTCAAGCCTCCTTTACAGATGGTACGTTTCATGAAATTAGTGTAAACTCGAGTTTAATTTATAAGCCTTTTTACAAATTAATAGCGTCGGTGGCTCAATGGTGTGGACTGTCGTTCTCCTACCAGGAGGGCTCAGGTTTGAATCCCGCCACGTACCAATGTTTTTCGAATTTTCGAAATTATTATATAC
This sequence comes from Leucinodes orbonalis, assembly GCA_019425675.1. Lineage (NCBI taxonomy): Eukaryota > Metazoa > Arthropoda > Insecta > Lepidoptera > Crambidae > Leucinodes > Leucinodes orbonalis. The sequence continues at coordinate 14,078 of PQWD01007429.1, forward strand.
GTTATCTACGTTATCACTCTTACGGTAAGGGAAAACATCGTAAGGAAACCTTCATGCACGCCTGCGAAGAGATTCAAAGGTTGTGTGTGAAGTCGCCCAATCCGCACTGGGCCCGCGTGGAAGACTAAGGCCTAAGCACCCTATACAGGTAGGATCGTGCCCCTCGGTGGAGACGTTTAATGAGCTGATGATTATGATTATTTATATTACCATGTGACCAATGAGAGTAAGGATCAAAGAATGATTTCATAAACATTAGGTAGTTTTATTTCAAAAGTGTATCCAGAAAGCTTTTGTAACTAGTAAGGTTTAGAATTTAAAGTCAAAGACTAACTGATACGTAGATTGGCCAATTTTATGAGCTTGTATTAAAATTAAAATTCTTTACGATTGGATGACAAAAGCGTGCGAAAAGTTGTATTATTGCTTCTATAACTTACTCGAACAATTTTTGTAATCAGCTGAATTAGCAATTGAAAGCCTCCAAAACAATTAAAAAGTCTGGTATGCAGATATCTTATCCCATGAATCATTAAACTTATAATTATTTAAAATGTTTATGCATTTTTGGAGTTTTAAAAGTGAGTATTCAACATGAAAACTCACTTTAAACTCCGATGCTCTTACGGTGAAGGAAAACATCGTGAGGAAATCCTATCAGCACGCCTGCGAAGACATTCAAAAGGGTTGTGTGGGAAGTGGACGACTAAGGCCTAAGCACCCTATACGGGTAGGATCTGTACCCTCGGTGGAGACGTTTAATGAGCTGATGATTATGATTATTTATATTACCATGTGACCAATGAGAGTAGGGATCAAGAATGATTTCATAAAACATTAGGTATTTTATAAACGTATTATTTTTTTGAAAGTGTTTTTTATTTTCAAATGTTTATCAAAAAGCTTTTGTAACTAACCCAGTAAAAGCTTTTTAGGTTCGTCTACAACTCAACTACCAGCAAATGCAAAAACGTAGAAAATCTACATATAGTTTGTGCTCATCCTTACAATCACTACCCGTTAACTGACTTCTAATTACCAGGATTAACTTTAAAGTGGGAGTCCAACTGTTTAGTATGAAGACAGCGGACGGTCGTGTCGACGATCTACAAGTATATTGGCTCGCATTTGATTTGGATCGACGAGTATTCTGGGAAACGTGTCATCTGAGTCATAGTTTAAACAATGAGTGGGGCAAAGAAAACCAAGTACAGAAGGCGAATATGCTTCATGGTAGTTAATAATCTTGTAAGATATTACTGATGGTAATTGCTTTCCTACTTCAACAGCCTATGAGGTTATAAGTAATGTTCAATTGCTGGATCATGCACTAAGAAAAGGTTTGGGTCTTGAGATTCTGTTTCAAGGTGTGCTCCAAGTGGTAACTTCATCTGACATTTCAAATCAAATATCTTTTACAGATACTTTTGAAGCGTCAATTTGTTATTACTATATTTTTAAGACTCTACCACCGGTTCGGAAATAATAAGAGCCCTTAGAGAACCTGGCAAGAAATTCGATAGTCGCTCTTTCAAAGTTTTTATATCATTGGTTACAGAGTTTTGTTTATAAATAAATATCCGCTGACATTCACACAGCGCCATCTAACCCCAAGTTAAGCGTGAAGCCTGTAGTATGAGGACTAAACAACGGATAAACATACTTATATACTTTTTTATGTAAATATATGCATATTATACATAGAAAACACCCAGACCATTACAAACAGAAGAAAGAAAAACGTTTATTGTCATAAACAACACATACAAAATTAACAAACAAGAAAAAGGTAAACATAATAATTAACACATTGAAAAAATGGCATTTTTAATAGAAAAATAAGAAGCAAAAGAAAAAACGATAAACAGACATCTTCATGCACACAAATGTTCAGGATCGCACCGGAAACCTTTAGTGTAGTAGCCGACGTCTAAACCGCTACACCAAATGGGACGTCGTTTATTTCTTTCTTTGGTTCTAAATTAAAATAATAATTTCTACTCGTAACTAAGACTAATTAGGCCTAATATAATAGTGCAGATATGCATAAAACAGTAAGCGGACTTGCTTGATCTATAGTTATATTATGGATCATCTGCAAAGAGCGTGGGCGCCATTGGTGCGTGATCACGCATACATATCGATCGTAATCGATTTGTATCATGGAATTAGTATAGCAGGCGCTTACGTAATGTAATTATGTATGTGGGGTGATCGAAGACAATGGGCGCGTGTGTGTGATGTACCGATTGTTATTACTTGATAACTGGTGTTGGTGATAACGGTTTTTTGAATTTGGTTTTGGATATGTACAATCTGTTATCACATATAAATAAAATTGAAGTGTCTGTTTGTAATATAGAAGTAATCATTTATTTCTTCATTCATATGAACATATATCCGGTAAATACGACAAAATAACAATTTTGAAAGATTTTGTCTGTTTGTCTGTCTGTTTGTTACGGGTATTCTCTGAAACGGCTGGATGAATTTAGACGGGACATTTTTAACAGGTAGCTGATATAATAAACAAAATATAGGCTGATTTCATTTTGGTAAAAAAAAATTAAAATAAACCAATGTTGTACCGCGTGGTGCGCTGCTCTCGTCACGCGGGCTGCGTACTTTTTTAGGTTATAATAATAAATAATAAAAAATAATTATGCACTGATATTCACACAGCGCCATCAAGCCCCAAGTTAAGCGTGAAGCCTGTATTATGGGTACTAAATAACGGATAAACATACTTATACACATTTTTTTGTAAATACATACATATTATACATTGAAATCACCCAGACCATTACAAACAGACATGTTCATGTTCACCAATGTTTGTACTGCCCGGGGATAGAACCCGGAACCCTTGGTGTTGCAGTCGACCTCTCAACCGCAACACCAAATGCGTCGTCAAATTATGTTATGTTCACAAACTATATAGAGATACTTTTTACTGCGGATGAATTTCTTATATAATGCGGGCAATACCGCGGGGAACAGCTAGTAATTAATAATCAATATCTACAGTCGCTAACACAGCGCCCCCTAGCCACATACTAAGCGTAAAGCTTATATGGTTACTTAATTACTGATAAACATACTTATAGATAATTTTGTAAAAACATACGTTACAGACATGTTCATTCACACAAATGTTTGTACTGCCCGGGGATCGAACCCGGCACCCCTGGTGTAGTAGTCAACGTCTCGACTATTACACCAACTGATGTAAGTTTTGACCGTAAGCTGCACTCGCGAAAAGAGTAGAGGTGGTACTGTAATCTACAACTAGTAATCCGCTCTGACTTTGCACGGATATTTGAACTTTTTTTTACCTAATGTTTTATTTTAATATTTTTTCAAATACATTAAAGCCTATCTTTCTCAGGGTAAATGTATCTATCCCTTGGTGAAAAAAATCGGCGCAGAAGTTTAAGATTTTATGCATTACAATATACAAACCTTTCCTATTTTTATTAGTATATATGCCACACAAACGTAGAGATATGGATTTCTCCTTTACTGGCATGGTGGTAGTCAGGACTTCCTACTATTGGAATTTGGAGCCCAGTAATGGGCTGCTGTCAGAGAGACAGGCTTAATTTAGCTGTTTATGCTGTTTTATTTCCATAATTTATCTATACCAAAAAACAAAAAGCTCCTTTAGTGTTTTGGCTATACAACTTAAAGCGCGTTTTGTCTAAAAAGCGTACCTTTAACACATTCACGTATCACTTACATTCTTAATTAAAGCAATCCCCATACAGAAAGTGTTCAATTTGTAGAAACAAGTCAATATATTTTAGTCTTAATCACAGACATCAGAATATACATTAGACTGGACAAGCCGCCAAGTTTATAGGCAGTCCCAGTGTCGCAATTTCTTTTCGGTTCTTACTTGTGAAAAGTTATTATATTTCTTGGTAAATTTACTGATTCATTGCGATGATGGCATGTTACAATTGCACAGGATGGCATTTTGGAAAAAACGGTAATTTCTTCTAATATTCGTGCGTCTTGACTTGTCTCACAGAGCGTAAACTGGTAGCCAGTGTATGCTCGTTGAGCTTACAGTTGTCGCAATTTAAACGCGGCTTGCCCCATCTCCTGTATTGAGAAATCTGTGGTCTTAACTATCTGTTCTCGTACTTACACTGATGTCTATCCTGATTACTGAGGCTAGTGAATGATGTGTTAAGGTGAAACGTTTTCAAGTTTATAAAGTAGAAATAAGAAAGTCAATTTTAGTTAGGTATTGTCATCACTAACTTAGCAGAATAAAGTTTTTAAACATTTTGGCATCATTAAATATCTATTATAATAACACAATGTAAAACGGTACGATGTTGTTTTTTTTTCCGCAAAAGTTGAACCCTAAGTATATTATTTATAGAAAGTATAAAGAGATCAGTTAGCTCACCTGGTAAGTGATACGCCTGACCTTGATATAGCATACAGTAATTATTCACCGTCAATACCACCCTGCTTAAGGTCGGCCAGGCAGAACGACAAAAGTTAAGTCTTATACACTCAGTAATTTTACTATCTACTACATGCAAAACATTTACCTCACGGAATGACGAAAATTACCTTTGTCTTTGCTTTTTAGTTAGATTGTATAACTTTTGTTAGTTTGAGAAAAAAACAAGAATTTAAACCCTTGAAAGTAAAACCAGATACGAAAAAATCCCCCTAGTCTTAAGTATCAAACTTACAAACACTAGCCATCCCTTAAATGTTTCTGCGCTCCGTTGAAACATAATCATTGATTGATGGCTCAACTTAGCCTTTGGGATGAAGTTCTAACTTTTCACATGTCAATGGGGTCTTCTCGTAGGCTAACAAATTTAAAATAATTTAGAATAAGTGATTTTAAACATCGTCAGAAATCTTGGTGATTGCGTATAGTTTAACTGATACACTATTTTACTTTTTATTTACTTTGTACAATGTCTTTGTTTATTACGTAATGTTGACATGTTGTTTGACGACCCATTTGGTGTTGCGGTTGAGACGTCGGATTCGATCCCCGGGCAGTACAAACATTTGTGTGCATGAACATATCTGTTTGTAATGAAATACCCAGTATTTTTTATGTATAATATGTATGTATTTACAAATAAAATGTATATAAGTATGTTTATCCGTTGTTTAGTGCCCATAATACAGGCTTCACGCTTAACTTGGGGCTAGATAGCGCTGTGTGAATGTCAGTGGATATTTATTATTATATTATTATTTATGTATCTGTTTTATTTTTCAAATAAATGTTATATTCAATTCAATTCAATTCTTTATTGCTTTTCCATATGTTTATAGGTTAGTATAATTATAACAATCATTAGTATCAATATGCACCTGTCGGGCACAGCACAATCAGACCGAGAAGGGGACTTCAATGCTTCAATAAGATATTTCTACAGTAAATATTCTATTGTTTTTCTTTTGTTCCACTCACTCTCCTTAGGTATTACAAGAATACCAGTCCTGCAGTGGGTTATACCACTGCAGGACGTACGCTGAGGTTCGTACATTGGCCACAGGGTTCTGTGTTTTATGTATATTTTTTTGTTTCTTTTGTATTATATATTTGTGACTTGTGGTCAATAAATGTTTTTCTTTCGTTCTATATTAATAATTTATCTTTAGATTCTATCGTACCTATCTAGCAAACCATCTTAGTTTGGGTTATTACTGTCCTTGTTTGAGGATAATCATTTATATTTTTTAATACTAAAGTTAAATCAAAACAAACGGGCGCATATTATCCAAATTAAATCTCAAAGCTGACGAAGACGTTACCGACCTATCGGCGATATATACCGACGAATCGTGATCGGGACTCGTGACGTTAGTGGTAGAGGCCAATGTTATACAAATTATTAACGTCCGATTAAATTATTACTATAAGATTAAAATAAGGAGCGATGAACGCATCAACTTAATTATCGATTGCTCGATGATCTAATTTCACAAAAGCATGACGAATGATATATGTGATTGTGGAGTTAATTGGTGCAGGTATTACTGTTTGATCACGTTTTCTATTGAGTGTTCCCAATATTTAATAAGGTTTAATTTAAAATGGTTTCATGGTTGCTCAATGGAGAGGGTGAGGTTAGGTTTTTACCAACGCCATAAGATACAAAATAATAGTCGAGTCAATATAGACTTGCATTTATTCCCAACAAGCTGGATTTATGTGCAGGCCTTGAATACGTCATTACAGATGGTATATAATTTTTATTCGAGGTCAAAGGTCACAAATTTGCGTTTTTTGCGTATATCTCTGAAATAACGCGAGCTATCGACAAACACTCGTAGTTCAGACACAGTGTGTAGATCGTAATATTGTCTACGAAAAGATCTCAACAATTTTTCTTCTAATTGTCTATTTGGACTGATTATAATATCCGTAGGAGAAACTGAAGTGATCAAAATAACCTTTACGATTTGGAAGTTGTAGTAGCTGTGGTCAAAGCACATAGTGTCTTGCGGATAGCCGCTAGGGCGAAAATGATCTCGAGTGATGTCTATGTAATATGTAATAGGATACACCTGCAACTTATCACGAGTGTTAGTAGTTTGTGAGACATTTAACTCATTACTTGTATCAGCTCTTTGGGAGTATAATTCTTGTCGTATATAATGCTTCATTATTTATCAAACATTATATACACGTAGCTTGTCAGGTTAAGCTGTAAAGGCCATCTGTGGCCAACAGGAGTAGTCAATTCGAAAAAAAGAAAGAATACATAACTTTTTTGATCATGAGTAATAAATTCACTAAAGATCATGAGATTTTTTCACATATACACTGTAGTAGTAAGACTTTTTAAATGCTAATTGTCTATTTCGCGCTCGCCTCTTTCAATATCATATCTTTATGTAAAAATGACTTAAATTTATTAGAAACTGTGGTACATCATGTAAATTCTATAAAATTGTAACATATAAGTCACAAATCTGTGTCCTATCTATCGTGTTCTGAACTCTACGAAACAATTTGTAGGAAGTGTGAGAAATAGAAGGTCATTATTTACAACTGCAGTAATAATAAAGCACGCAAGCTCGCACTAAATGTTATTGATGGCATTTCCGCAGACACTATACTTATGTATTGACAGATCGCCAATCTTCTCAGGTCCAAGGTTGCGAAATTGGATTCAATAACAAGTTAGCACTTCACTTGAATAGCAAGCTGGCAATTCACTTAATAATGCTAGTGCCGCAAATCTAACTATGAAGTTAAACAAAACGATTAGGCTACGAATTCGTGTTTTAATTTAAAAACAACAAGAAACAAATTTGTGATTGTCTTTTATACCAAAATCTGTTCAAATCATGCTAAGTGATGGTGGCGAATTAGAATAAAATTATCACTTATTCTACAAAAAAATAACTTAAACATTTATCCGTTGTTTAGTATAGGCTAAT
>PQWD01007429.1:23897-36875 GCA_019425675.1 Leucinodes orbonalis
TCTCATAACTTGCGGTAATCGATCGAAGTGTCAAGAATCTCGGTCGGCGTGTAGATCAATATGGAGGAAGAGCTCAGCAGTCGGTGCTTTGGTAGTAAAAAATTGAAATATAATAAATCAATTTGGAGGTTATATCCGACGATCGGCGCCCGCGCCAGTTCACGACTAGCGTTAGGCCGCGCTTAGAATAACTAGAAACGTTGACTTTTTCTAATAAATCGTGTAGAGTTATTATTTTGTATAATAATATTTTACTTTTTATGTCAAATATTATTTATATTTAAAATAGAGCAATGCACTATATATATATATATATATATATTTAAACAACGATATAAATTAAATGTTTTTTCTTTTATATTGTTTTGTGTCATTGTAAAATTCAATATTGTTGACTTTTGTCTTTTTTCTGTCACATCTTGAGTCATATTTCTTGAGGTCATATTTATAGTCATATTATTTATTGACAAAATGTTTTTGCTTCTTTAATTATTTTGCAAAGAAAAAATAGCACAAATTAAAAATGAGCCGTCACCATACTTCCTAGTTCAGTGTAACACCGCCCTAACAAGTCAAAGCAATGTCGTGTCTGTCTCGAGCTGTTCCGCGCGATATTTACTTATTTATTTACACGATCATTAATGAGTGATTTATGGGCGAACTCAGCGCAACGGGGCCCGCCCTTCAGTTCATCGATGACAGATGAAAGTGTATGCGAAAGAATCTGTGGACGACATTGCCCGGGAATTAGGTTTTGGTTCTGTGGTCAACACACACACACATAGACGATTGTCAGATACTGTCATAACTCATATCATAATATATTATATTCATTTCAAACTATAGCAGTCCACTGTTGGACAGAGGTCTTCCCCATTTTGCGCTAGATAGCCGGTCCTCCGCTTTGCCTATCCAGCCTCCACCAGCGACCTTTCGCAAGCCGTCGGTCCATCGGGCCGGAGAGAGTCCTACGCTATGCGTACCCAAAATATAATATCTGATCTTAAATAATAGGTAAACGGAATGTGGTCTTTTGATATCAAAAAGATTTTAATATATCTGCGTACGAAATTAAATTAATGAAGTATATCAGATAAATAAAGAAAACTAAGATACCTTTCGCCTTAAGTTGAAATGTCAATTGGCTGGACTAGACAATTTTATGAATGAAAAACTCATTAAGAGTTTTTATTAACATACTAGCTTTTGCCCGCGGCTTCGCTCGCATTAAATTCGAGATAACACGGTACTTTCATTTATCACTATACATAGGATTTCCCCTCCCTCCAACTTTAAAGGTTTCGGGGTCAATTTCAGAATTTTATTAGCAAAAATATGTTATAGTGAGCTTACCTTAAAAGATAGACATATGCTTCGCGGATTTTTTGTAGACTTTAAAAGGAGAACAATACTCTCATACATGACTTTTGTGTAACTTTAACCGTTTACTCAGCGTACGCAGCGGAAGCTCCAAGTATGAAAAAATACCCCCGATTTTGAAACATTCTTCATTGCTGCTCCACTTCTATTACTCGTAGCGTGATGATATAGCCTATAGCCTTCCTCGATAAATAAGCTATCTAACACTGAAAGAATTTTTCAAATCGAACCAGTAGTTCCTGAGATTAGCGCGTTCAAACAAACAAACAAACTCTTCAGCTTTATATATTAGTATAGATTTGGAGATAGCGACCGTCATGAAATTGCTTTACCAATGACATATTATACGAAATCATAATTATAACATCTACATACACTTAAATGAGATCAACGATTTCCTGTACTTAAGTATTACTTGAGATTATTCTCTGTAAGTGAAGCATTCAGTCCAGTTCGCGTCCGGAGTCAAGGGCCCTTCGATGCCACTTGTGGTCTTGGCCAAACAAAATGCCCATGGGTCAAGTCAGATTTGGGTGATAGAACATCGATGTTAGCGGTCGGGGTATGGATGCGGCATTTTTTGTGATTTGTATTTTCGAGTTTTAACACAAACAATTGTGTTGTTGATTGTCACCCAGGGATTGAACCCGATCCCTTGGTGTATTAGCCGCCATTAACATTATACTACAAGGATTGTCAAATTATCTGAAACGTAATTGGTTTTATATCTTTGTACAAGCCAAGCTAACTTTACCTTATCATATTTTTTCATAAGTAGTGCAGCCTTATAATTATGTAAAATAAATAAATAAATATGTATTCTGATCTATACGAAGGTTTCCCCCTTTAACGGTTGCGCAAACTATGCGGCACTTTAGCCACTTCATTAGTACATTTGGTGCGGAGTCGGCCTACGATATATCGATACGATAGGAAGCAAATATTACCGCATCACATTTTCCCACATAGTTGTGTCAAATAAATTCAGTATGCGCGTGGGCCATGTTATCTTAGAAAGCAGATTGGAATGCCCGTGTAATACCGGAATTCCAATAATAAACATCGTATTACGTCCAGTTTGCTTTATTTGAACGCGTTCCACATAACTGTGTTTGATTTGGCCGCGTAATTACCATGTATTGGAAAAAAGCAGAACGGGTTATGAGAAAATCTTGAAGAACATCAGGTTAAAATATGTCAAATGACATTATTAAATTAAAACAAAAAAAAACAACTTAACAAACTAACATAAACATCAAACTAAAAACATTAATATCAAACTAAAACCTTAAAAAATAAAATATAGTGACTAAATAAAATAATTATAAGTCAGCGTCACCCCTTTGAATCGCTAAACTAATTCTTTGACCTGGGTATCTGCTAGATCTCCGGTCTCCAATAATGTCCACTAATCGTTAAGAAATTTCTTTAAAAACCCTAATAGCGCTAAAGCCCTACGGATCAAGGGTCTCAAATTACAATAATATTTTAATATATTCAAATAAGTTTAAAGGGACGATCTTTCTCTTTCTCTCTCTAAACCTATTGTAGTCCACTGCTGGATTAAAATTCCCCATTTGGCACCCACTATACCAATCCTCCACGTTCCGCACCTCATCTCATCAAAGCATAAAACTAAAACTCTGCCGTCCCCGTGACCAGCTCACTACTTCGCTCTGCTGGTCTGGTTAGCTCTATTAACGCCCAATAAATAAAATCATTACTGATTTTGCCCTTCGAATGATAAGTCATTGCGTGATTTAAAATCCTAAACCAGTCCTATCTTCATTTAGTAAAAACTATCATACTTAAAAACCATAATCATACACTTAGTTTTTACTTATATTTGTTTATTTTTGTAATCTAGCAAAAAGTAAAAAAATACTTATATCTGATGTAACTTGCCGAATGCTTCTTAACATGATTGGATACAGCTACTAGCAACTCTCGAAGTTAAAAGTCTAATTTGCGGCATGAAATGGTCACTGAACATGAATTTTTTCTTCCGAAAATTCATGATGGAAGTCAGGGATTGATGACTAACCAGAGGAATCGGGGATTTTTTTTTATTTGTTCGCGGATATCTTCGTTGTAAATAACCCGATTTTGATGATTATTTTTTTGTTAAAAATAATATATCTGATTTCAAAGGTAATCCAATAACAAACAAGTCAAGTTTTGAGAATTTAAGGCTAAATTGTAACAATATAAATATTCCTTTTCTGTCAGTTGCTAGTCAGAGGTGTGATTCTGGGCTACACAGTTACACAAAGAGGAGGCTTCATCTAAGAACATTTACCGAAGCTTCACATGCCGTGGCGTGTAAACGGTGCTTCCTTTACTATATGGTAAAGGAAGCACATACCTGCAGTGTAAAATTTAAACTTGCAAAGCCCATAACAATTTTACGCCGGTCGCAACGACCAAGTTTACTATTGACCTGGCTCGCGCACGGAATATAAGTTGTTCTAACATTGAAATGGAATCTTTTATTGTGAAGACCACTTCAAATTTTCGGGTTTTGTTGAATTCATTTGTTTTTGAACATTGCAATTTTACAATAACGAAAAATGAAAAGAATTGGCTTAAGATGATATCTTTTACTCACAAATCCGCAAATGACTGATCATGGCTTAACATATTGCCCTTATTATTTTTGATTTTTTTTAGCAAAAAATATGTTATAGGAGCTAACCTTAAAAGATAGACATATCCTGTTGCAGATTTTTTGTAGACTTTAAAAAGGGAAACAATTCTCTCATACATGACATTTGCGAAACTTTAACCGTTTAGGTAGCGGAAGCTCAAAGTATGAAAAATCCCCCTGATTTTGAAACATTTTTCATTACTGCTCCGCTTCTATTCCTCGTATCGTGATCGTAGCCTTCCTCGATAAATAAGCTATCTAACACTGAAATAATTTTTCAAATTCAAACAACAACAAACAAACAAACTCTTCAGCTTTATATATTAGTATAGATGAGGTTGTCTGAAATAAATCGCTTCTAGCGATAAGACCTTAAATGCATCCTGTTTTTCAATTACTGTAAATTAATATGACTGTGTGTGTGTATAATCATCATCAGCTCATTAAACGTCCTCACCGAGCGGCACGAGCCCACCCGTATAGGATGATTAGGTCTTAGTCATCCACGCGGGCCCAGTGCGAGTTGGACAACTTCACGCACAACCTTTAAATCTCTTCGCAGGCGTTCGCAGGTTTCCTCACGATGTTTTCCTTATTTATTTATTTATGTACTGAGTGCGTAATACCACCATAAGTCGATAGAAGATCCCGCCCATAGTATTGTCGATCTCATAAACTCTTTAAGTATTACTTTACGTCAGCCTTGCAAAGGTTTAGATATGAGCACAATAACCCCCGTTGCATCTCTGACGCAGTTTTTATTTTATTCTATGTATAATGTGTATGTATTTACAAAAGGAAATGTATATAAGTATGATTATCCGTTGATTAGTACACATAATACAGGCTTAATGCTTAACTTGGGGCTAGATGGCGCTGTGTGAATGTCAGTGGATATTTATTTACTATAGTCATACCTGAGTCAAACTTGCAATAAGTTTGCCCCATAAATCGCGCAGGTCGGGGTCACCGGGTACAATTAATAAATTAAGCCACAGCTAGGTTCATACGTTAACAGTGGAATATTCATTGCTGGCATAATGCATGATAAATGTAGCGGGGAATATGCATAGTCACAGTCTTGAATACTGAACACAATGCAGTAGGAAAGGCTCGCGGGCTGCGTTCCGCCATCCATTGGGATGCTTTGCTAATTTTATATTATTATTTTGTTGACCGATTTCATTGGTGTAATCGTAGAGACGTCGGCTTCTATACCTTATTACTATAGATTATTATAGACCAAAGATTTCGTTTTTTTTAAGTCATAGCGGGCAAATGAGCTGACGGCTCATCTGATGGTAAATGACGCCATCGCCCATGTACATTTGCAATATCAGAGGGCAAAGAAATGCGTTGCCGGCCTTTTAAGTGGGAATACGCTCTCTTCTTGAAGGTTGTATCGCTCAGATGGTCATATGGTAGCTGATTCCACAGTTTTGTCATCCGAGGCAAGAAATTACGACAAAAACGTACTGTCGAGGACTTCCATTCATCTAGGTGGTCAGGTGGTGCAATGTTGGAGCTGGAATGAGTCTGAACAATTCCTCCGATCCCCGGGCAGTAAAACATGGTGTGAGCATGAACATGTCTGTTTGTGTTGGTAAAACTGATATTTATTATTCTCCATCAATGCCGCACTGCGCATGTCACCCGAGACAACAGATGTAAGATCTCTTTTACCCGGTAATTTTACTTGCCTAAAAGCCCTCATCCTGAAACAAAGAAATACAAAATACTTCTATTTGGCGGGACGATATCTGGCACTGCGGTGGTATCTACTTAGATGACTTAATACTGAGTCAACCACATCGGTAAAACATACCAGTTCTGGCGTCAGCCTTTCTAGCTGACCGCCAGCGGGCTCTACCACCCCATTGTGAGTATTTTTACGCGGCGCAAGAACAATACGAGATCAGCCGACGAAAGCGTTGCGATACGGTCACTGGTTCACTGCCGGGATCGAATACCGATGGACATTGTTGTGGGCAGGCAACGGGTACATCTCGATAGTACTAGAGTCCTTATTTCGCATGTGCCGAGTTATCTAGCCTGAGGTTTTAGGTGGAAGCGAATATTTGTCAGGTTCTTCGTGGTTCATTTATTTATGGTTGTTTGTGTAAACTGAATACAGTCTTTACGTAAAACACATTAAAAGAAATAGTTCTCTGAACAGGACTGTAGCCTAGAGACGGTGTACACAGCGTGATTACAGGAATTTTAAAAATATAACAAAGCTAGAAACATACTAAAAAAACAGAGTACTCACAAATTTTAATTAATAATTTCTTATTTGAAAGGTGGTTCAAATTTATATAATTACAGATCCTTGGTAGCTCATTGGTGTGGACTATTGCCTCCCTATGTGGAAAGTGCAGGTTCAAATCCCGCCACGTAAATATGTATTTTCGAAATTATTTTTGCACCAAAGGATGGTAAAAGTTAAAAATGTGTAGCGTAGTTATTAAGCCCAAATTATGTTATATATATATAATATTATTGCTTTATTATATTACATAAATAATTTTGAATTGACAAATTTCATTATAAAAGTGGTAGAAGATAATATAAACGATTTTAGGCGTTCTGTCTGTCGACTCATTATTCAGTTGTGCATGCCGTGGCAGCCTTTAACTAAGGCAACACTGCAATCATGTATTTATAGATATAAGTTTATAATTGTATGGTGTTTGTTTTGTTGGCTGTCCTAAATAAATAATTAAGAAATAATTAAATAACCTCTTAATTTTTTATAAAGAGCTGTACACATATACGTTCAAAACCTATAATTATAGCTTCTACAATATCAAGAGCCTATTGCATTGTTCCTCCTTGCGCATGTCCGAAGTGCACCAAGGTTGTATCACATATGCACCGCTAGATGGTGCGTTAAAATGCATAGGTTGCAATTAGCGTGGCATATATGAAGATAAGAGGTCAATGGATGCCTTCCTGAGATTCTAATTACTTTAACGGGTTATGTCCTCATGGAGGGGCAAAGGCTGTGAGTGTTATGAATTCATAGTTTAATATGTTTTATTACTGATTATAAATATGAGATCTTATACTGCCTTTTCTTCTTATTGTGGTAGTACTTTTAAAGTTATATATAGCCAAATGAATGATTACATTAAAGAAAGAAAGAATGTTTTTTTTAAGTTACGAAGTAAACAGGACGGTCAGGACGCTCACTTGATGGTAAGTGATACGCCTGACCATGACAGAGCGGCGTTAAAGAAGACCAACAACTGAAAAACAGTTATAATTCTCTATCAATGCCGCACGGCGCCCGTCACCCGAGACTAAAGTTGGTAGGTCTTTTATTCCCGAAAATTTCAATAGCTACAGTGCCTTCGTCCCTAATCACAAAAGTTCATAGCACTTAGTATACAAATGTATTTTCGAAATTATATGTACGTTTATCCGACGCTCTTACGGTGAAGCAAATCATCGTGAGTAAACCTGCGCACGCCTACGAATAAATTCAAAGGTTGTGCGTGTAGTTGGCCAATCCGCACTGGGTCCGCGTGGACGACTAAGGCCTATACAATCTTTACGGGTAGGCTCATGCCCCTCAGTAGGGACATATAATGAGCTGATGATGAAATAAGTTAAAGAAGCGACTAGGCGGTCAGTTCATTCATCTGATAGTCAATGACAGATTCGGCGTTGAAGGGAATCCATAAGTAAAGGTATTGTTTTTTATTATAACTGCCCTGCGCCCTTCATTCGAGACAACAGATTTTATGTCTCCTACACCCGATTATTTGCTTCGAAAATGTTTCTCTTCCGCTCGCATAGTCTGCATAAATTAGTATGATTATAATAATATTCCAGTAATTTCTATGAGCCAAGGGCCGGCGGCCACCAATATACTTAAATAATAAAGCTTTCATATGTCTCAGCAACAGGCTTCGTATATTTAAATTAAAATATAAATGGAGGCTTACAACCACCATATTGTCCGTTATTGGACGCCTTGTATGCATAGATGGTCAACATTTTATAATGAAATAATCCCTTAAGGCATGCAAATTCCTGATGATTTTCAACATTAGGGGAACATCATCATCATCAGCTCATTAAACGTCCCCACCGAGGGGCACGAGCCTACCCAAATAGGGTGATTAGGCCTTAGTCGTCCACGCGGGCCCAGTGCGGATTGGACGACTTCACACACAACCTTCGAATCTCTTCGCAGGCGTGCATGAAGGTTTCCTCACGATGTTTTCCTTCACCGTAAGAGCGTCGGCTAACGTACATATATTTTCGAAAATTCGAAAATACATTGGTACGTGTCGGGATTTGAACCAAGCCCTCCCGGTAGGAAGGCGACAGTCCACACCACTGAGCCACCGACGCTCTATTAGGGGAACGTAGGATTTTAATTTATCATACTAGCAACGATTCATACTACCATATTCTATTATTCCATAATTATCATTATTGTATTGGTCATATTTATTTCCAATAAAAAGCTGTAGTCATTTTTTACTCCATTTAAATACAAAAATGTATATTAAGTCAGTGTAACAAATTTACATAAATTATTATACACGGTCTTTGGATATACTAGCATACCTGATTTGCGGTATGTAGTCATTTTACTCCTTTAACTTTAAGTAAGTAAGTTGCTTTTTTTAAATAGAAACTCCCATTCCATATGGGAAGCCATAGGACCTTTTTTAGGGTTCCGTAGCCAAATGGCAAAAACGGAACCCTTATAGATTCGTCATGTCTGTCTGTATGTCCGTCCGTCCGAATATCGCAACCCCTTTTTTCTCCAAAATAAGCACTACACTATTCAAACTTTGTACGTATATGTATTCTGTAAACCGCTATTATATTTTAATAAGAAACTTGGAAAAATATTAATATATTTTGGGGTTCCCCATACATTGAAGTGAAACATTGTGTCCCCCTCTCTAATTTCTAAACTATGGGGTTGATAAAATAAAAAAAAAAATATGTACATTCATAAAATCTAACAACGAAATTTAGTTTGAACGATTTCGGGTATATAGTTTTTTATACGTCATAAACGGTGAACCACTATTTTTTAAATTAAGCTGTAGTAGGTGCCCAAGTAAAAAAAATACTTTATTTTATGTAACTTGCTGCTGCGGAACCCTCCACAAATCGTACCTACATAGTATCTATAAGTATATAGATTAGGACTGGAGTATAAATGTTGGCGACCACTGGCGCATAGGATGTGTCGGCGCGCAATATATCGCGCGCATCGCAGGTCACACCGCGCGACCTGCGCGCGCATCCAAACTCATTAGTATTAGCTGTGTCAGCTGGCCGCTGCTAAAATGTTGCTCATGGTAAAAATAAGCTGTATGAAACAATGAGACTAAGCTGTTCAAAGTTTTCGTATGAAAAACATGCTTTTATAATAAATTTGTAAATAGTTACAGTATAACTATATAAAAAATAGCAGAAGTGATGTAGCAGGAACAAAACTTTAAATTTAAATATATGCAAATTGAACTTACTCGTACATTATTCAAATATTTTTGGTTCATATTGCAGAAGCTTATATATCAATATAACATACAATCTCAGAATACAGAAAGAACTCTGTATTCTGAGCATACAATCATAATTGCCTGAAACTTGATTATTTGAAAAGTAAGATTTGTGCTTCGGAGGCAAGCTGTTGATCCCTTACTGTTTTCGGATCGTAGTCGTTTACACCTACCCCGCCGCACTAAAACTCCTCACATCCATACTGTAGATCTGTCTCTGCAGTGAGTCATTGTAATATGTGAAAATAATAAATATTTTTTTTATTTGTATGTAATGTAGTGTAATGCGTGGCGACAACTTAAAGTACTACTTGTGAAAGATCGCTGGTGGATTGGATTGGGAAAACGGAGGACTGGATATCTGAAGTAAAACGGGTAGACAGTTCATCAATAGACTACGGAATGTTGAAGAAAACAGTGTAAAAGATGAAAAAGAAATACTACCTAACCATTACTAGGATATTATTCTACATAAAATAATTTTATGTGCGCCATTTTAGCGCCACAACCACCAGAGCTTTTAGTTTAGAAGCAGCTGTAAATAAGCTCGGCCATTGTATTTATGTGTTATGTAATTTGATCCGGGATAGGAACGGCGCGGACTTATTTAATGTTCTACCGACGGTATATAATGAAATAGTGTTAGAAACTACGGTAAATTGTAATGAGAGATATAGCAAAAAACGTATATAATATATACAGGGTGAATTTTAAATCATTGGCATACATATGACTTATTATTGTATTCATATTATGGATATTTTTGGGAACCTAATACCATATGCAGTTATCATTAAAGTTTTATCAACCGTAAACGACTTGTTCCATCATAAATAGAATAGACTAACCTCTACGCAATCAAGATTTCCTTAATATAGGGGGATTATTTATTAAGTTTTGCAACTAATTTCCAACAATGGACTGAAAGTCACCATGGAAGAAGCCTCGTTATAATATTATATTGCTATGAAAAAAAAATCAGTTTCATCATCAGCTCATATACATCCCTAACCGTAAAGGGTGTATTGGCCTTAGTCATCCACGCGGGCCCAGTGCGGATTGACCGACTTCACGCACAACCTTTGAATCTCTTCCCAGCGCAGGTATCCTCACTACATATAATTTCGGAAGTACATTGGTACTTGGCGGGATTTGAAGCTGCGCCCTCCGGATCGGAAGGCAGTCCACACCAATAAGCCAACGACGCCCTTAGATTAGATTTCAGTTTAATACAGCTTTATTTAAATACAAAAAACATTGGTCTTTTGTCCGTCTTCAGTAAGTAACAAGATTTATTTTGTAGGTTGCATACTAATGTTAAGTTAAAATACTTCCTATCCCTTGACATTACAAGCACACGCTTAAATATATCACGTCACTAGCACGTACAAATTAGTGATGTCGCAACGCTCGAGTATCGACACATGGAGCATCTCGAATTTCACTAATTTACATTACAATCGAACCTCTCTGTAATGTACGGGTCGAGAGATGAACAAACGATTGTGTATAATTAAGTATAGGTACGGAGTCAAATGTAGAGAAAGAGCCAAGTTCAATACTACCGTCATCTACTAAACAATTAAATCAACGTATTCTCTGCCCTGCAAATTTTCTGTACGGCATACCGAGTGGCGTAACTACATGTAAACTAGGTGGTAGACTCGATACTGAGTCGTCTTGGTAGGTACTACCGCAGTGCCAGATATCATCCCATAAATAAGTGTTTTGCACTTCGGGATGAGGGCACTGAAGTTAGTGAAATTACCGGGTATAAGAGACCTTACCTCTGTTGTCTCGGATGTCGGGCGCAGTGTGGCATAGATGAAGTATAATTATTGTTTATCAGTTGTTGGTCTAAATCAATGCCGCTCTGTTATGGTCAGGCGTATAACTTAACATCAGAAGAGCGTCGTGGCCATCCGTACACTAAAAAAAAACAACATTCAAAAAAGATTGCAACCACATTTTAGACTCAGTAATAACTTCGAAACAATACGTTTATAAAACGGGAAGCAGCGATCTTTCATAAGACCCATACTTTTATAGGTACTGCTATTTCAACTTGTCCTTTAAGCGTAAAAATTGAAAGCTATGAGTTTGGCCTTCAATTTATTTGTCCAATGTGATATGTTAGCTGGCAAAGTTTTTATTTTAGTAAAAACAAAAAATGAACATAATTAAATACAACAAAAGTTTTTCCTTACTACGAAATTTTTTATTTTATCTTAGCACTGATCAAGTCTTGGCTCGTAGCACAACCATGCCTCTTGATTCCCGAAAGTTTAACGAAACTGTTTGTTTTAAAATCTCCAATGCGGATGTCACGCTCACATGTAACGGTCCCATTATAAACAATGTTCTACTTGATAGACCGTATCAATAAACCGGGTAGACATCTTGAATTCGTTTTCCTCTTAATGTCTTTATATCACGCGAAACTCTGATAAGCGATTTAATAATAGTATATAAAATAAATATCTGCCAACATCACACTAATGTAAGCTTATAAGCTGGGGGCTTGTGTTATGAATTTATAAAATCAACTGATTAACATAATTATATATTTTTGTGGAAAAACAAACACGATGTATATAAATAACCAAAACCAATACTAAAAGATAATATTAATGCACAAAATTGTATCACTCTGACTTTATTTCTTGGTCATTTAGTTTTATTAATATCTATCGTTATACATAAAACTCAAAAGGTTTTAAGACATCCACGCGGGCCAGTGCAGATTGGTCAACTTACGCACAATCCGTGAATCTCTTCGCAGACGTGCGCAGGTTTCCTCACGATGTTTTTCTTCATCGTATGAACCGGATAATCGAACATATCATTTCTAAAATACATTGGTACGTGGTGGAATTTAAACCTGCACCCTCCATATCGAAAGGCAACAGTCCACATCAAGGAGCCACCGACGCATATAAATTGATACATGTGTTATAAGTCACCATCATTATTTATATTGTCTTGCTATAGGAAACATATGTTTTCACACAGCATAGTCATAGAGAGTTAAGTACGTATCCTACCACATCGGCCCAATGCGTAATCACATGGAAACGCTCAAAAAATAAATATCCACTGACATTCACACAGCGTCATCTAACCCAAGTTAAGCGTGAAGCCTGTTTTATGGGTTCTAAACAACGGATAAACTTACTTATATACATTTTTTTATAAATACATACATATTATACATAGAAAACACCTAGACCATTACAAACAGACATGTTAATGGACACAAATCTTTGTACTACCCGGGGATCGAACCCGCAACACCAAATGGGTCGTTAAAATAATAATAATATAACTGTAAAACAAAAGCCTACATACTGCATTGAATCGTTCAAATCTTCAATTTCCCAGTTTGATCAATTCAACAGCCATATCATAGCGTAATAT
>PQWD01007430.1:0-24157 GCA_019425675.1 Leucinodes orbonalis
TTTTTCGAGCGTGGTGT
This sequence comes from Leucinodes orbonalis, assembly GCA_019425675.1. Lineage (NCBI taxonomy): Eukaryota > Metazoa > Arthropoda > Insecta > Lepidoptera > Crambidae > Leucinodes > Leucinodes orbonalis. Next base: position 18 of record PQWD01007430.1, read on the forward strand.
GGTTTTAGGGCTAACGTATGTTGGGTATAGTAGCGGTCTATTTCAAGAAATGTTGCATAATCGACATTAATAGGCTTACAATCGTACAATTATATCCAAGTGATCACGGTTTAGCTACTTGTTAGATACTATCACTATACATTATTCATTATAGACCTTAGCGGTGGCTTTTTGTGTAGAATGGTGCTTCTGTAGTGGATGTGGCAGGTTCAAATCCCGCCACGGCCCAATGAATTTTCGAATTTTCAAAATTTATGTAGTTTATCCGACCGCTCTTACGTGAAGAAAACATGTGAGAAAGCTGCGCCGGCCTACAAATTTTAAGTTGTGCGTAAGTCGGCCAAGGCGCACAGGCCCGCATGGACATTAGCGCGCCTATTCACCCTTTATGGTAGGCTGTGCTTCCATGGGGACGTTATGAGCTGACTATTCTTTTTTTAGAGTTAAAATTCTTAATTGTTAAGAGCAAAGAATCGGATGAATAAGCAAGCATCCAAAGAACTCCAGTACTGGAAGTAGAATAGTAACATTCATAATTACCCGAGGAAAGGTATGGTATATTCATTGAAGGAATGCTCATAGGATAACTGTAATATGCAATTGACATTCTGCAATATGTCGAAACTACGGGCGTCTCTCAGAACACCCGAGCCGGGTCTAGGCTGAAATTGGTTGTGGTTTTTTCGGGATAAGTTGTTTTGCGCATCCAATGAGTTGGTAGTTCAGACGAGGTTGTACTGATTGTATATATGCCGATTTTTCAGATATATGCAGAATTCGAAGTTGTGGTAATTCGTCAATCGCCACTGGTCGCGGTGGACGACTAAGCCTAATCACCCTTTATGGTATGCTGTGCCCCGGTCGTGGGCGTTTTTAATGGCTGATGATGATATATGGCCAGTGTCAAGTAAATTATATTTCATAAGTATGTTAACACTTGTATTAAATAGTTGATGAAATTATTGGTGACTTATTTTAATAGAAATTACTTTTGAAAATTTATTAGTAGAAAAATCTAAATATGGTAATTAGAAACTATAAAATATACTAATAAAATAACTAAAATATAGACACCCTAAACCTTTAAAAATAAATAATTAAAACTAAAAAATATAATTAAATGAAGTCACTTTCGGCAAGGTTCCGAAAATACTTAGGCAGACGCTACTTTGGAATTGCCAGACTTGATTCTTTTGTCCAAGGTAGACGCCAGAAATCTGTTCCGTCACCGGTGATGTCGACTGACCTTTTTGAGATTTCCTTGAAAACCCCCAAAGCACTAGGACCCCACGGACGAAAGGTCTCGACACCGAATGGGACAAAAAATTTTCGGAGCCTAGACCCCTGTATTTGCACGCTTTTGGCTTTTCGCCGCTTACACGCCGCACCAGCTCTGTTGTTGGTTCCATGTAGATGGAGGGCCAGCGATGTCCGCAACTTGTTGCCTCTCCATAAGGACTGTATATGATGACCCCAAGTGGATCTGCCCCAATTTCTGGCGGGCCCATAATACTTTTAAAGTATAAATGATTTATGAAAATAAATTTTGACCGACTTATTATTTAGAGTATCTTCCAAACGAATGATTTAGTCAGGGTCAGTGATTTGATGAATAGACAGTAACCAAAAAATATATAGAAAAATACAGAGGCTTATATTTTAGACTAAAAGCCTCTTGATATGGCAGGTCAGCATGAAGGTAAACGACCTCAACAGGGATTTCCTCAACAATTAAATACAATTATGACCCAAAGTCACGTTCCACATAACAACCTCAAAAAGGTTTGTTTATTGATAAAATGATCCATACGTTAATCTTTAGAAGAACTGAATGTTAAAAAAATCGAAAAAACTATCATGGGTACTTCATGGGTGCTTCAATTCGTGTTTGGTTTCGATTGACAAATTTAATAAACAATCATCAGCTCATTTATAAAGTACCCGTAAAGGGTTGTATAGGCCTTAGTACACGCGAGCCCAGTGCGGATTGGCCGACTTCACACAAAACCTTTGAATTTCTTCGATTATATTGATATAAATCCAATGATGATGATGATGCTTATGCTAGCTTTTTTTTCATGATGTTTCTAATAGATATTTACAACTTGATTTGGTTTAAAATTCTTGTATGTTTTATTTTTATTAAGAGTATTTATGTTAATAGATAATATAAAAAAAAATTATCCGCTGACATTACACGCGCTATCTAGCTACGCCCAAGTTAAAGCGTGAAGCTGTATTTATGGTGACTAAACAAAGGACTAAACATAGTTATATAGCAGTTTGTTTTTAAGAGACACTCGTAGTTATCGAGTACTATAACAACAGGATAGACATATTCATGCCACAAATGTGTACTGCCGGGATCATAAACCCGAAGTGCGCGTCTGGTGTTGCGACGCGGAGTCTCGAACCGGCCAGCGACTCCAAGCCATATAGGTCGTCAGTTAATAGAATAAAGGAAAAAATATTCTTTGCCAGTGTCTTAGCCATTATACTAATACAAGTCATCGTCAACGCATTGGAAAGTACTGTCATTATGATGACTGTGATATAACACGCAACGCTGCAAGCAACCTTGATTTACTTACAAATGATGACTCATCATTATCTAGTCATCAGCAATACTTCAGCACTGACACAGATTATGCCATCGTTAGGTTAGGTACTGCATAACCCAATTATCAATTTATATATAACAATCAAAGAAACTTTTAAATAAACATAATATTAACATTAAAATTGCAAATAAAATTAAAACAATGTTTTCAATGAATAAGAAAAAATCTTATGAATAAATGGTAATGGTAAAATATAATTCATCAAAAAGATAAAGATTTAGAAAACTACAACGAGGAGTGAATCTATGCAATTTTAAAAAATAACGCATCGCTCTAACCATAGAGTCCGAGGTATTTGTTTTTTTTTAAATTACACCTCGATACCATTTTCTACGAACACGAGACATGTCAAGCTTGCACAAGTCGACCTTGGGTTACTTTGCTGATGACTCAGCTTATTTTATTGGTAAATGCGCGAACTTTGATGATTGTGACGTCATTGTATGTCGGGTCTCCAAATTATTCGTTGTGGTAGTGATAGGGACAATTGTAACTGTAGATTCAACTTTTTCATAACTTTGAAGGTTTTTATGTTTCTTTGTAGGCAATATCTTTTTCTACCTAACATTAATTCTCTCCTTGTAGTAACACGGACAAATAATAATTGACTACATAACAATAATTTGGTTTCCTTCAATACTGCGTCTGTCCTTAATAGGGATGTCACCAGTGGCGTGCACTCCGTATATGCAAATAAGCAGTGCATAACCTGTGCGTCCAGACAAACCGGAAAATCGCCAACATATTAAATGATTCCCACTTATTCGCCCAGTTTCCCCTACAGATTTAATATCATAGGTGATCTGCTGTCATAAGCAGCACTCTGTTTGACAAAAAATTTAATAATTTATTGTTTTTGCGATTAGTTTCATTCACTTTGTATATCCCCTACTCATAATCTCTGTACACGCCACTGGATGTCACTTACCAATAGATTAGACCGTACTAGTCGCTTAATTTACATTAATTTAATACTCAAATTAAAATTCAACATATATTTAGTAAAATTAATCTTTTACAGGTACTTTTGAATCGTCAATTACTATTATTTCATTTTTATGACTCTACCACCGGTGCGGAATAAGTAGGATCTTCGAGAAGAGCTGGCAAGAAACTCGATAGTTACTATTTTAAACTTTTTATATTGTTGGTAACAGAGTTTTGTCTTATACCTACACGTAACTTAACAATAAATTTATGACAAAGCTTTTGTAACTAGAACACTATGTGCAAGACTACACAATATCTTTATCCGATAAATATTCGTCTATTGTTTAGTAACCTTTCTTCATGAGAATTTTGTTACTCTTTGTTAATCGTTCAAGCAATTACAAAAAATAATCGTCAATATGATTTTTAAAATGGCGGTCTTCAAACAACCGGAACGTATCATTTCTAACGTGAACACTATTTGGTAATCTTTTATTTACTTACGCGCTAAGAATTGGCAAGTCACTTTAGCCCCCAGTTATAAGAATGGCGCAATTTTTGTAATGAGTGTTTCCGCGTTGAATTATGGCTGGGTCGTTTGAGAAATGGTCTATTTTTACTTTTAAATAAGATTGTACATTTCCGTGTTCCTAACGAGGTTTTGACATAGCGGCTGTCTTTGTTATGCATATGGGAGAGGAAAGGGATGGAGCATAAAATGCATTACGAGGTATGCGTCTACGCGTGACGAATGACATAGTGGTGTACTTGAAGTATGTTCTTTAAGTGAGCTGTTAATCTTATGAATTTAGGTAACGATATTCTTAAACAACCTTTTTGTCAGTACAAATATACATTTACGACTTCTCTCCCTACTGTAAATGACAAAACTCTGTAACTACTGATATAAAAAGTTTAAAAGAGTAACTGTCGAGTTTCTTGCCGGCTCTTCTCGAAGATCCTCCTTATTCCGAATCGGTGATAGAGTCATAAAAAATGTAATAATAATAACAATTGACGATTCAAAAGTATCTGTAACAGATTTATTTGAATAAAGATTTTTTTCTTTCTTTTTTTCTTACTGGATAGTAAAATATTCATTCTGTTGATGAGCTTTTGCAGATTCCTTTTTTTATGTAAGACGCTTAAGTTGTGCTATGATATGTCTCAAATATCCACTCATATTTATATAGCGTAAACTTGTTAGTTGCTTGCAGTACTATGGGTATTAAAAACGGATCATAAATTTTTGTAAATAAATAATATAAACATAGAAAATACCAAAAAAATCCAACCAGACTTATTCAAGCACAAATGTTTGTACTGCACGGGAAACGATCTTGGAACCCAACCTCACAACCATTTCACACATATGTCCCAAAAAACGCTTCAATGGATCGAACCCATTGTGTAGGTGGCAAAATAACCACCATTGCGCAACCTCAGCAAATTTAATAAGCGTACCTACGTGCAATGGACGATTTAATAGACCCTTTTGACGCAGAACCCTTAAGAGCCTTCGCAATCTCGAGGTCAGGCGGTAAAATTATGTGTTGTTTACTGTTCTAACATTATGTTTCAAGGGAAATAGCTTGTCTTTAAAAACAATTTGCAGCATTAAAAATACGTAACATCTATTACGTTTCTTTGTGTTTGATTGCAACATTTTTGGCGTCATCAAAATGGACCCTCTTATTTTTGTTTATTACTACGATGATTACTACCGTTTCGCCTTCAATTAAAGTAGGCCTTTAGAGGTTTAGAGGATCCCCATTTTTTTTTAAATATATAAATTATAGAGCCTATGTAATTCGGGAATAGTGTAGCTTTAAAACAGATACAGTAGTTTCGGAACGTATTTAATGTACTCGTGAGCAATGGCGTGCACAGAGATTATGATTAGGGTATGCAAAGTGAGTGACACTCATTGCATAAACAATAAATAATTTACATTTTTGTCAAATTAAGTGCTGTTGTTGACAGCAGATCGCCTATTTTTTTTTAGTTTATTTATTGGACCACAAACAAGTTTGCAATACAGTTGCGATATCAAAAAAACTGATACATAAATAAGAATGAAGTTTAAATTAATTAACAAATGTCAGCCATCGTATGGCAAACACTATATAAAGTACAAGAGGCGATATTGATGTAAAATTGTGAGTTGATTCCGTAAGCTTACTGAGTGTGTACGACAGAGAAGTAAAAGGTGAAACATACACCTAACTAGTACTAGGAATATCCTATTATATTGATATAAAATAACTATTTATATATTATAAATCTAGTCACTGTAAATGCACTGTATGGGGGAGGGTGCGTGTGCGCATTCATGGGTGTACTAGTAGGTATAAATATTAGAAAGTAAATATATGTTCATATAAGACATATAATAAAAATTTCATAAATATTCATATATATAAATATATAAAATAAAAATGTGTCCTGTGCCTATGGTCTAAAATCTGGATAGGAAAATGGGCGAATAAGTGGGAACCATTTAATATGTTGGCGATTTTCCGGGTTGTCTGTGCGCACAGGGTATGCACTGCTTATTTGCATATATGGAGTGCACGCCACTACTCGTGAGTATCGAATCTTTATTCTATATAATGTTAGTATAGTATAGAGTATAATGTAAGACTAAGACTGACGCAGTGTTGAAGTAAACCTATAAATGCTTCAAGTTATTAGTGACGACGCTAGTTAGAGGTAAAAGAACATCTATAGAAATATAAGGGCTCAAGAGATATAGCCCTGTGACAGACAGACAGAGTCTTCCCGTTTGTACTCTCTTGACACGGAATCATAAAACCTAACAATTTAGTTCTGGAACAACCTTGGAGAGAACTACAGTGCGTAGGATATTTTTTTAATGATTTATAATATTTTCTTAAAAACCAAAATGATTTAATTCATTATGCCGAAATGCGCATTATGTCCACTGCAAATATGAAAGGGGTGTCATTTAACAGCAGGTTGCTCGTTGGTCGCTTCAGAATAAGCTTGTGGAACCCTAGCATTCATATTAAAAATCAACTATCATAAACTTTCTTCTTCATATCAAGTAGATATGAAGTAAATCCAAGTTAAATGTGATGATGTGACGGGGTGCGCGAAAGTGGCATCCCCGAGTGACTCAAAGTTCTCATGCCTCCGATCCTGAACTAACTTCGTGGACAGTTTGGACTGGACTAGTTAGGCAGATCCTTTCACTACAATATGGTCCCTCAAGAAAAAAGGCACTTATCAGTGCTAATATATCATAATCATTTGCTGGTAAATCATAAAATTTTAATTTTATTTATAATACAACCATAAAGTACAATTGAGTAAATTAATCGTAAAACAAAAATTAATTCAACCTAGCTAAATTTATTACTTGGTTTTAATACTTGTGGCTAGTTAATTCCGTTCGCCTTTTGTTTTGAATCTTTTGTTTTATTGGGCATAACCCTAGCTGTTATTCGCATCACAATGGACTGAATTTAAAATTAAACACATTCTTAAACAAAAACTTCTATTATATAATATAATAAATATAATTTATTACAGCAAATGATTTCAGAGTAGTATATAAATAACAACCTCAATAATACTTTAGGTAAGTACAAATTATAAGAATTCTAGTTTTCTTATATTTGGTACGTCGATTAAAAAAATGTGTGCCTCAACGAATTTCGTTGTATTTGCCTGAATATTCAAAGTTATGCCCGGTCTTCCTGACAGATATCACAGCTCCTATACGACACATTTGGTGTAATGGTTGAGACGTTAGCTACTACACCTAGAAAATATGTGGAGATAAAGAATACTCGACTTATACAGCGAAACAACTCTTGGTAAAATAAAATAATATATTAAAAGAAGAAAACACGTTGCCATTTACAATAGTGAAAGAGAAGAGAACAAAACACAATCAATTAATAATATATTCTTTTTACATATGACAAGGACTGTCATAAAAAAGGTTGCATATTTAACAACACCAATTGTTCTGGATTCGATCCCCGGGCAGTACAATCATTTGTGTGCATGAACATGTTTGTTTGTACTGGTCTGGGTGTTTTCTATGTATAATATGTATGTATTTACAAAAATAATATATAAGTATGTCTAACCGTTGTTTAGTATTCGTACTACAGGCGAATGCTTAGTTTGGGGCTAGATGGCGCTGTACGATTGGCAGTGGTTATTTATTTATTTTCCAGAACCTGATCTACATAAATTTAAGACGATAAACAATCACGCTCCGAGAACAAACAAGACAATTCACCGTAGAACAACTAATATTACCTCCATACAATTTACCCATAAAATCCAAAGTTCCAAGGCCCGTTTTATCATCAGATATTGTGATAACAAACTCATTTCCTTTACAAAATAGATTTATCACCGACCAAACATCCATTCAAACTTTAGATTATCTCGAACTCCACGGTAAATACCGGAAACTGGCACAACAAATGTAATTAAAACAATAAATAGTAAATTAGCCACCATTTGTTAACCAATGACAGACCGACAAACGTTGTATGTAGACCGTGTTAATTATAAGATTACGTAAAGATTTTACTTAGAGAAATGGCCTTAAGTTGATGCCACCAACGAGTGTATATATTTACTAGGTGCTAGACATATTTTATTAAGTGGTAGACTCGATACTAAGTCGTCTAGGTAGGTATCACTGTAGTGCTATTTATCGTCCCGGGAAACAGGAGTGTTTTGCACTTGTGTGTTTCGGGATTAGGGGACCTGTAGCTAACAAAATTACCGGATCTAAGAGACCTAGCACCTGTTGTGTTGTCTGTCTCGGGTTAAATTAATTTGGGATGAGATGGTACTTTGTGAATATCTGTAAATATTTTTTTAAACGGAAATTATTTACGTAAATAACGTTTTACATAAGGGCGATATTTTATGTTGTATTGTCGGAGGACAAATCACAAGCTGTGCTGCCTTCTTTGTGCTAAATGTGGAATTTGTCTATTAATAAATAAAATGAATAATCGGGTTTAATTCCACAATATAGGCTTTCTGAACAGTTAGTTTGAAACGATAACAAAGCACCCTTAGACCTGTTTACCTATAATCGGAAATACCACAATATCTAGGCTAGCTAACAAGAAACGTGCGTGTTTATCGCTAAGTTCAGCGAAATCATTTTATCTAGGTTGTAAACGTGATCATTAGTAACCTCTTAATAGTAAGTATTTTACGTGTGCGATATCATTTTCGTAATGAATAAATTACCGGGTATAAGAGATCTATCGTCTCGGGTGATGAGCGCAGTTTAGTGTTGTCGGCAAGTAATTACTGCCTACTGTTATTATTTACCTTCAACACTGCATCTGTGATGGTCAGACGTATCACTTACCAAAAGGTGATCTTTATTGACCAATATATAGTGCATGTGCGTCCAGACAACCCCGAAAATCGGCAACATATTAAATAATTTCCATTTATCCGCCCATTTTCTGTACATATTTAAAACCAGAGGTGATCTGCTGTCATAAACAGCACTCAATTTGACAAAACTATAAATTGTATTGTGTTTTTGTAATAAGTGTTTCTCACTTTGCATACCCTACACATAATCTCTGTGCACGCCACTGGCGTTCATCCGATGAACGACCATCACGATAATTGCTTGACGTTGGCTTGACGATAGGGCTATTCGCTGTAACATCTGTTTTCCTTTATAAATATAAACAGTACGGACAGGTACTAAAATTACAACACATAATTATATAGCCAAAATGACATAAGCTTTCCTAAAAAGACAGTAAGCGAATCATTATGTTTGGCTCGTGAAATATCAAGTCGACAATGAACTTTAGAGATGGGCAGGGATTCCACCCTTGGCATAAATAATGGTGTCGCATAAACGTTTACAACCGGTAGTAATTTGTAATTTTGAAGGGTTCCGTAGGTATGTACATAAACCTTTAACTTTAACACAATATATTTTTTTAAAAGTTAAAGGTTTATGTAACCGGGATGTCTGGCGCAAAATGGGGGAGACCTATGTCCAGCAGTGGACTGCAATGGGTTGAAAAGAATGTTTTAACGGATAAGGCAATTTTAATAAAATTTGGCAGGGTGTTAGTTGATAGTCTGGATTAACACATAGGTTACGTTAACTGGGGCTAACATCTAGAAAAATATTGTTTTGCTAAAAACGCCTCTACACGGCATTTTGATGACCCATTTGGTGTAGCGTTTGAGACGTCGGCTGCAACACTAAGGGTTCCGGGTTCGATCCCTGCTGTGTGCATGAACATGTCTGTAATGGTCTGGGTGTTTTCTATGTAAAATATGTATGTATTTACAAAACAAATTTATAAGTACGAGTATGTTTATCCGTTGTTTAGTACCCATAATATAGGCTTCACGCTTAACTTGGGGCTAGATGGCGCTGTGTGAATGTCAGTGGATATTTATTTATTGTTTATTTACGTAGGTACTACTATAAACTTTTGTGTTTAGGGATGAGGGCACTGTAGCCAGTGAAATGAAGGGCGCAGAATAATCACTTTATCAGTGACTAATCTTCTTCACTGCTGATATGTAATACGACTTGTGACATGACAAATCAGTAACCATGGTTTGGCATGTCACTTACCATCAGGTGACAAACTAACCGTCCTGATCATATTGCAGCATAAAGAAGGGAAAATGAAAAAGGGATAAGAAGGAATTTTGGGCTTTCGGTAACGTCGAAGCACGGTTCTTAGTCTCTCACACATACAAACTTTGAATCGATTATGAATTTGTATTCCAAAATGGCGTCTTATTACTAGTTTAGTAAGGCATTTTTAAGTGACATCAATAATGAAACACCACCTTGGAATTGCGCCGTAAAAAGTCAAGTAGTAATTATTGACTTATTTATTTCAGGGCAGGTGAGTTTTTGTTGAAAGATGGCTACCGGCCGGGTAACCATAACTAGGTCTTGGGCACCGGGTACTGGAATGACTGTTTAATGACTTGGCTGATGATTGCTTGGTCTAGAGATTCCTTAGTATTTAATAATAATTTAGTGTTATGCCTTAGAACTGGTTCTTTCTTATTATCAAGTATTTCTTTATAATAAAACATAAAATTAATCTAATATTCCATACGATAAAAGACAAAGGGCGATCAGAGCGGATATAATGATCTAATTAATTACAAATACTGTATAATACAATTACCTAGAGGAAAATGGAGACAAAGGCTAGAAAGAATAAGTATCATGAATAATTATTGTTCAAGCCTTAATTCGTAAGGTTTTTAGTGGTTATCATAAGAACTTATATGTAAACGACTTACTACTTTAATATTTATTACAAATTCTTCTAATATTATAAACGCGCAGTTTATAAGATTAAATGGATTTATGTTTCATTAACTCAAAACTACTACTTGAATAGTTTTTATTAATTTTAACCCTAACAGGTATAGCATACATAGCACAACAACACAGGTACGTAATACCGCAGCGGTATGCAAGTTAACCCTTTGAACGCCGAGAATCCAGACAATAAAAAATCTATTAGAAAAATGACTCAATAATAAATAATATGTTTGTAAAATTTGATTTGAAAATTTGTTTATTATTATTTTTAGCTATAAGTAATTAATATTTGCACGCCATTTTACTGGTAGAATGTAAAGGACAACAGAATTTGTAAAAGATATGTATACTACTTACATTCAAGCAAGTAAATGAATTCTATTCTATTGTTTGCGATGCCTTTAGGTGTCATTGGTATTCGAAGGGTTAATGAAATAAAAAAGTCTTCATACCAATACTCCCTCCCTCATAACGAAGAGTCAATAAGACGGATTTTTGGGCAAATTGACTTAAGATTTTTGTATTTTTATGTCATAATGTACGTATTTTGATAAGTCTTAAGTCAATTTGCCCAAAAACCCGGTTTATTGCACTCTTTGTTAGGAGGGCGATTTGTTATATCAATTTGCTAATACAGATGGCTTAGAAATTACACGTAACGTTGTATGTATTTATTAAGGAAAACACGTTGTCAAAGACACTAGAATATTAGGTATGTTTTTCAAATAAACACCTAGTACATAGTTATTATCTTGACTTTGACCTTTGTGGCTCGACTGACGGATAGGCAAAGGTTCTGCTCAAACAATACTTTACTTGTTGCCAAGGTTGTCGAGATATTTATTACCGTAGGTATTATTTAAATATTAGTACTAGTAATACTTCCATGCAATAAGATCCGCAAGGAGGATATCCGTAGAAGAACTATATTTCCCCACTCATGTACTAGGTTACCTAACCCCCTACAAAACCCAAATTCGGGTTTCGATCCGAATTTGGGACACCCTAAGGCTTCGATGCATATTTATAAGACTGAGAGCTTACTCGTACCGGTAAAGTGAAAGGGCCTTCCCGTATAGCATACATAAATGGGGAGCGTACATGGGGACATTGGGCAGTAACCCAACACGCGAACCCAATGCATATTGCTGGTAACGTCGGAGCCGCTGGCCTTTATCTTCTTTTTCGAACAATTAGGAGATTCATCCCTGCATAGTCCTAATAAAGCTGTGAAAAATCGTACTAAGCTAGTAATATATTCATATTACATACTCCTTAAAATAAGTTAAGTCGTTTGTTTTAATTCCGCGGCAGATCTGATTGTTATTTTTCTATTTTTAGAAATGTAATTCTGTATGTATACAAATATTTATTATAAATCATGTGTTACGTCTTAATTAGTTATAAAAATCTTAGTAACAAAATTAACAATTATTGAAAATGTAAATACTAAATGAAATATAATATATAATTAATAAAAAGAAAATTTGTTAATAATTTTTTATTTAATTTTTGTTTCAATTGATATAAAACCAGTCCGGAATCGATCAGACAATCAAGCGTAGAATATTCCAAAGTTATTAATCTAAAAAACGTCGTTAGACGCATTTGATTAACACATCTATCCTGTTTCGCTTCGAACCGAATTTTAAATTTTATTTAGCATTTATTGTAGCGTATTATTATTCTATATTATTATTCCGTAACGTCACGATTATTATTATACAAAAGACAAGATTATTTGAACGGACGTCATATTTCTCCTTCATTTAGACGTAGGGCTGCCTACGATTTCGCAGTACCTAAAGTTGGCGTTCAAACGCTTCTTCGACTCGGCAATAGCGCATTCAAACCCGCTCATTGTCTCCCCTGCTGATTATTCAACAACAGCAGCTAATAATAATAATATTTCACCTCGCGCGCGTAAACGTCGGCGTCCACGGGACGTGCTAGACGATCCGGACGATCCCACCACGGTCGCCGCCGCATCGGCGGCCGAAATAGCTAAATCACTAAAATTACACTCTACAAATCGACAACCGGGATTCCGCCCCCGCCGGCGGGGGCCATCGTCGCGTGTCCCTGTAGGTTCGCACAGTCCCTATTCGCGTAAGCGGCATGTGCCGGGCCGCTTTTCTCCCCAAACATATGTTAGGCTACCAAGCCCCCCCCGCGACGCCCTAAGCCGAGGTTCGAGTCCCGTTCGGGGACGCCCTTAGGCTCGTTGTGTAAATTTTAAGGCTGAGAGCCATCTGCGCTCGCCACTTGCCCGGTGAAGCTGTAAAGGCCATCTGCGGCCAACAGCAGTAGTCAGTTCGAAAAAAAAAAAAAAAACGGACTGCATATCCATGGCAGATGCAGGTTTGAAATTATCATCCGAGACGAAAAATATTATCTCATATTATTTTATGGACGCTCACCTGATGGTAAGTGAGAAGCCATATAGCCAAGAATCAAATTGTTAGGGCGATTATTTTTTTCTTACAAAATAAAATAGCAACAAATCACGGCACGAGTAAATGACACCTACTGCCAGTACCAGTAAACCCAAAGTGGAATCATGTGGACGACCCACGTGTGTGTTATGACACATAATCGTTATTTTTGAAGTAGATTGTCCAGTTATATAAAATGCCATCGATTTCCACGATTGCAGCCTTATATAATCCACTATCCAGAGTAACAACTGATTTTCTTGCTGGATTCTTTTCATCATTCGTCATCATCATTACAGCCAAATACGTCCACTGCTTAACTAAGGCTTCCCCTAATAATTTTCACACGGGTCGATCCCTTGACAACTATCTGCTCCCTGCCACCTTAACCAGGACATCCGTCCATCTGGTTGGGGGTCGACTTACGCTTCGTTTTCCGTTACGTGGACGCCACTTGAGAACATGTCCACCCCCATTAACCATCGGATTGTTCTCAGTAGGCATAAATAGACCAAACTTGTGGAAGATTACATATTATAAAATTTATAAGTGTTCTCTATCTCTCTTCAACCTATCGCAGTCCATTGCTGGACATAGGTCTCCCCCATTTTGCGCCAGATATCCCGGTCCTCCGATTTTCTCATCCAGCTCCCACCAGCGACCTTCCGCAAGTCGTCGGTCCATCGGGCCGGAGGGCGTCCTACGCTACGCTTGCCAAGACGCGGTCTCCAATCCAGAACTCGTCTGCTCCAACGGCCATCGGTTCTACGACATACGTGACCAGCCCACTGCCACTTCAACTTGCTGAACTTTAGTTCTCTTGCGGATTAAATCATTTCTGATCTTATCCCTAAGAGAGACTCCAAGCATAGCTCGCTCCATTGCGCGTTGAGTGACTTTGAACTTGTGAACCAATCCCACAGTCAGTGTCCATGTCTCAGCTGCGTATGTTAGCACGGGTAGGACGCATTGCTCAAAGACTTTCGTCTTAAGCATTGCGGAATAGTTGACGTTAAGACATGACGTAGCTTACCGAATGCCGCCCAGCCCAACTGAACCCTCCTACTAGCCTCCTTCTCGAAGTTATGCCGGCCAAGTTGGATGGTTTGGCCCAGGTAGATATACTCCTGCACAACCTCGAGACGGACGGACGGACGGTTCTCTATAGCCTTAAATTAATAATGACTCGAATTTAAAACAGATTTGGAGGGTGTTTTTTAGGTACGCCCTTCTTTTATTAGTTTTGTATCTTAATTATCAAGCATAATTCAAAAACGCGATTTAAATATGCACAATAAACATATAACAAAACAATTAATAACCAATGAAATTATCCTCTGGGAAGTCACCGGCTAACTTCAAACCAGAGAAAAACAAAACCCTAGTAAATAGGATAAAAAATGATAATTGTCAGCTGTTAAAGATAACATCTAAAAAGTTACATATTTTTAAGCTCTTAAATGCCACAAAACACTTGACTTTACCTTACTTGACATATTTATCGTGCAACGAACTAAAAGCTATTTTTATCCGTAAACAACTTTAAACGTATAGTTATTTATAACTGTGCAAAGAAAAATTATTGCTGACCCCTACGACATTTCAAACATAAATCACGAGTTAACCGTTTTATATGTTTAACTAAATATAGTAAAACATATCTTATAAAATATGCACATACTTCCAAGGCGGTTAATGACGCACGTAGCAGGTGGCATTTGATACTGTGAAGAATGTATGATGTTACAAATGACAGTGCTTATATATAATTTTAATTTTATTCTGTAATTATTTTGACATTATTATTTTTATCTATATAAATTTTAAGTTTCTACCACCAAGTTATATTGGCTCAACAGTGTAGCATTGACTATCCTGCAAGTAAAGCAACAAATCCCAATTGTCGATCACCGAAATGGTAATCAAAAATTATCTCGACCTACCGCGTAATGATTATCCCACCAAAAACATTCCGTAAAAAATCTAGCCAAGTCTCGATGGAGATGCTTGATTATCTCTAAAAAGTAATGAAATCAAGACAAAGACGTGCCAAGTCTAAGTTCCTTACTGCGATTACTTTATTATTATGGTTAATGTAGTGGGACTTGGCCGTTATTGTAGTAGTGTTTGCTTCGCGCTCGACTTGGCGGGGGCACTGCCGTGCCCTCAGATTTCTACCTAAGAGTGTATCATACAATTATAGTTTTCCATGTAACGTTGATAACTCTTTGCGGTTGTTCGTTTAAACTTGCGAGTAAAGGTTACTACTAATAGTCAACTATTAAAAAAATATTGTTTCCTAGACACGTGCTTCATTCTAAGATATCAAGCTTGAACTGTTTTACAAACTTAAGCTACAGTAATAAAGATGAAATTACGATGCCAAATATTAATTCAAATTATTTGTACGTAAATGTACATAGCTTTTAGATTTTATATGCTATAGGGGGCAAACAAGCGAACAGTATACGTTATAGTAAATGATATTGCCACTTGTAATTTGGCAATTATGAAAAATAGGAAATTTGTCTGTAACGCTTGCAGAGATATACCGACAACCCTATTTAAGGATAACTAGAAGCCCTAGTTCAAACATAGGTGATGTTTTCAACATATTTCCTGCAGAATTATTATTAAAAATCGTGGATCCTTACTTAACTTCCAAAAACTTGCATAAATGATCTGCTAGTAAATTATAAGATAACGCGAAAAAAGCATATTTTGACCTGAGTTTTCTTTTGTTTCAAGAAATGCCCGCCTACGACAATGAAGGCGCCACAATCTCGATGGAGGACGTCCGCTCGGAGTCCCCAGCTACCATCAGCACAGTCGCCCAGGAGCTGGTCGACAGGAGAAGACAGTTCAAGCCTCAGAGGTCCACAGTTGCGTCCAGAAAAGAGCAGGCCGTTTGCGTCCGAAACGCTTTCAAGAAATATGGTCCTCAAAAAAAACCCTAATGTCATTTTGGATGGACTTAATATGACAGTGCCGAAGGGAGCCATGTAAGTTTTTTTTAAATAATCGTGGTGATTAGTACCCACGGTGAGAAGTGATACGCCTGACCATAACAGACGCAGTGTTGAATGAATTACTAAAAGTAGGTACTTATTATTTTCCGTCAACACTGCCCTGCGTCCATCACCCTAGACGACAGATGTTAGATCTCACATATCCGGTTATTTCACTAGCTACAGAACCCTTATCCCCAAACACAAGCGCAAAACACTTATTATACGGGACAGACGCAGTGTTGAAAGAAAATAATAATATTTGGTACTTATTATTTTAATTTCCGTCAACACTGTCCCGCGCCCATCACCCTAGATGACAGATGTTAGATCTCACATAACCGGCAATTTCACTAGCTACAGTGCCCTCATCCCGAAACACACAAGTGCAAAACACTCTTATTTAACGGAATGATATCTGGCACTACGGTGATTCCTACCTAGACGACTCAGTACCGAGTTTACCACCTAGTAAAATTATCCTGTTGTCTTTGTTATGCTTTTCATTATATTTCAGGAAATTAGACAAACTGAAATCAATGATACAGTGACTTTATATATTTGCGTCACAAGTTAGTTAGCTGAACAGTCACTTTTATGTGGTTTAGTTTGGCTATTGCCACTTCCCGCAAAATAAAATGTTAACAAAAAACACAATTAATCAAAGATCATAACAGCGTTCATCTCATATATGTGTTGGAAAATTTCCTGATGTATGATTGGGTTTTTTTTAGAACTTATTTACGATACTTGTTTATTATGTTTCTATTTGCAATGTTTTTAAACGACCTTGATTAATGTCTGTGCATAAGTACTGTTCAATATAAAAAGCTTAAGTACGATGTAAAAAGTTTAAAAACAAATCTTTACAATATTAATGCTTCCGCACTTCGGTATAAAAAGTGTTTACTCTTTTAAAAGATAAAACTTGCCTCGTCAACACACATGAGCAGGTAAGCCCGATACTAAGTCGTTTAGCTACTAACATAAATATATATCCACTGGATTGCTAGATATCTTCCTTTACAATAAGTGTTACACCCATGATCTTAAATTACCGCAACCTTTTAACTGCCAGAGACGCTTTAAAGCGTCACAAACCATAGCTTTTCCATTGTGTCTAGTTATCAAAGGGTTAAGTTATGGTCACGATATCCAGTTATTTCACTGTTACCTGTGAACAAAGCTATATTATAACGCTTATGGTTCATCATCAGCTCATAACGTCCCCACTGAGCACGAGCTTACCTGTAAATGGTGTATAGGCCGTAGTCGTCTACGCGAGCCCAGTGCGGTTTAGCCAACTTCACGCACAACCTTAGAATCTCTTCGCAGGCGTGCGTAGTTTCCACTCGGATAAACGTACATATCATAATTTAAAAAAATCGAAAAGAAATTGGTACGTGGCGGGCTTTGAACCTGCACCCTCCAGATCGGTAAGCAGTCCACACTTATGAGCCACCGCTGCTTCCCTCGCCATTTCTCCCGTCCCGTAATCACGTCGCTCGCTACAAGTCATAGTGATATAGAAGTGTGCTCATACATTTGATTTTGTACTCTATCACGCGATAGGGTCAAACTTGAAATTTTTTTTTTAATTTTTTTATTTATTCATACAAGATACAAATACAGTCACAATAAACAAACAGTTAGGTGTAAACATAAACTCATTCGAATTTTAGACGTACACCAGAATCGAAAATGAATAAGTTAACGTTATAAATATAACAATAATCATACGTATGTGTTATGGGGCTCGGTCATTTTTTGCTTGACATTTCTTCGTGATTGTTAGTTTATTGTTTATTTAAAGCATCTACTTAGTTAATTTTTTAACTAAGGGTCTTGGGTCATATCACGAAAATTTTCTGTGGCAATGTTGCAATTAACAGAACTTATTATAAGCGTAGCATCCCTCGTACGCCCTCCGGCCCGATGGACCGACGATTTGCGAAAGGAAAGGAGACTGGATGAGGAAAGCGGAGGAGCGGATATCTGGCGCAAAATGGGGAGACCTATGTCCAGCAGTGGACTGCGATAGGTTGAAGAAGAAGAAAGAAGAAGAAGCTTATATATGGCACTAAACGGATTTAATAAACATACTCATTTACTAAATTCATACATTAGCATATAATATATTCCCAGACTAATCCTATAATCACAGGTTCTAAAATTTCCATTGCAAATAGAAAGAGTGTTCTTTTTGAGTTTGAGTTTACGTCGAGGAATTTTCTTTTAATAATTGCTTAATAGCATAGAACGTTTTGAGGAAGAATCAGTTGTAATTAAGGTCAACGATTTGGAGAGGCTCGCGAGAATTTGGAAGAAAATTGTGAATAACAGCCTATTCCAAATATTAGCATAATTACGAGTGTATTTGTTTCGTTATATTTTCTCGTAGAGGGCAAGTAAGGTTTTTGTTCTGTTAAATGGACTAACCATCCAGACCGTCCTGTCGCTTATAACATTAAAAAACCGATCATCTGAGCTAGTTTTTCGATCTGTCAAAACGACACATTTTAAATACAACCTCATCAACGTTTTGGTATTAAAGTGATGCACTTTGACACCTTTTATGAATAGACGTAATAAGAGCGTCGGTGGCTCATTGATCTCGAGGGTGTAGGTTCAAAACCTGCCATGTACCAATGTCTTTTCGAATGACCGAAATTATATGTGCCTATACTTATCCGACGCTCTTACGGTGGAGGAAAACATCGTGAAGAAACCTGTGCACGCCTGCGAAGAAATTCAAAGGTTGTGCGTGAAGTCTGCAATTCAGCACTGGACCCGCGTGGAAGACTACGGCCTATTCACCCTTTACGGGTAGGCTCGTACCCCACGGTGGGGACATTAATGAGCTGATGATGATAGATATAATAAAAGACATAATTTGCGTTATAGATCTTTTTTTTGACTCAGTCAATATGCTCGTTTGCCTACGTATAAAATATGAGTTACTTCTGCAACAGTTATGCTTTGAATTCTAGAATAGTTACGCTTTGCATATAGCTATGTTTAAGGCTACAGCTTTGTTACCGTTACTGAATTTATTAAGATGTTGTACTGTGGGATCACAATACTTGGATCAAGGTGTATTAAAGGCGACCGTTTCCACTTTCCAAAAGAGGCCTGTCAGCTTGATTTATAACTTTTTTCATATAAATAGGAGTTCCCGAATGAAAAATATTATTTCCCTGCAGTAAAGCCATTTATTTGCCCTCGGCAGCGACCTTTTGAAAGCAAATAAAACAGAATAAATCTTAATGTACCTCAGATTTGACGAGAACGCATTAAGTACTTGAACTTTTGTTTGTATTGGAGCTACGATGAGGAAACTCCCTTAACTTGCTTTTCCTAGTTCATTGTGCTGTCAGTTCGTCTTGTCCGAGAGCGTTACGCCATTTTATTAAAATAAATAATAATATATGCAAGAAGCATATTCTATTATAAAGCTTAATGTTGCCAAAATGGTTGCCACTCAGTAATTACGACTCGTATCCCCTCAATTATCAATGAAGGAATTATCAATGTATCCAGTTATGTGAATTAATAGATTTTTCTATTAATTGATGATTTCTCTTGAACCTATCGCAGTCCACTGCTGGACATAGGTCTCCCCCATTTTGCGCTAGATATCCCGGTCCTCCGCTTTCCTCATCCAGCCTCTACCAGCGACCAGCGTCATTGTTATAAATTGAACATAATATTCATCCACAGATATGGTCTTCTCGGTGCATCAGGGTGCGGCAAAACAACACTGCTGTCTTGCATTGTTGGAAGACGAAGACTGAATTCTGGAGACATCTGGGTGCTGGGTGGAAGACCTGGAACTCCTGGTAGTGGCGTACCAGGCCCAAGGATCGGATATATGCCTCAGGTGAGACAAAAATATTCTGTAGGATATCCAGGATGTAACCAATAATTTCACTGCATATAAGAACCTTCGATTTGATTTGAATTATTATATACTAGCGACCCGCCCATGCTTCGCAAGGGTGCAATGGAGATATTCGTCATAGGTACGCTCCCCCGCCTCCCCGGTCAAATGCTACGTTCCGCAATTTTTAAATCTGTAATATCTTCGCAAATATCATAATATCCACAAGAGATAAACATGTACCATCGCGGAGTTTTGTGTAGACCTTTTTAATGTATAGAATACTCAGTACATTATTTTAATAAATCTTGTAGGGACTTCAGCCTGCGTTTGCAATGTAAACGGAAAATTTTTATTACATAGGACAAAACATTGGAAACCTCGAAAATAACAGTATTTTTCCACTATTTAATGCATGTTATATACATATAAACCTTCCTCTTGAATCACTCCATCTATTTAAAAACCGCATTAAAATCCGTTGAGTAGTTTCAAAGATTTAAGTGCACATAGGAACATGCGAGCACATTAATGTAGATAAAAGGATAGGATATGTTTTTTCAGTCATGTCCTTTTAATCTTCATTGTTTTTTAAAATGTGTGTCTCAATGTTTATATTTGTTTGTGAATCTTACACTTGTGTGGGATGTAGTTTCTACCTCTCGGATAGTTATTTATTTTTCTTGCGCCGTTATTTTAAAGTACCAACTTAACTATTATAATGAAAACAACATGTTAACTTGTAAATTTATGCAACATTCCTGAAAACTGCAAATAAGTTAAGGAAACGCGCAATTTTGTTAGAAAGTTAAAATTTGAGATTCGTTTCGCGTAGGATTACCAGTTTGATGCAAAATTCAGGACACGCATCATAGGTGTCCATTATTATTTTAACATAATTTTTATAGTAGTTTCTTACATAGATGTCACTGGTGAATTAAGACGACCTATTTGGTGTAGTGGTTGAGACGTCGGCTGCGACACCAAGGGTTCCGGGATCAATCCCCGGGAAGTATATACATTTGGGTGCATGAACATGTTGTTTGTTTGCCTGGGTGTTTTCTACGTATAATATGTATGTATTTACAAAAAAAAATGCAAATAAGTATGTTTATCCGTTGTTTAGTACCCATTATACAGGCTCCACGCTTAATTTGGGGCTAGATGGCGATGTGTGAATGTCAGTGGATATTTATTATTTATATATTTTAAAGTTTGGTCACACTATACTTGTATGTGTCCCATGTGCACCGGTGCTTGGTGGGAAATTATGTGGAACGTTATTTTTACTTCTAGACTTTACGGGAATCGTTTTCCCTGTTAGGTTAAGAGAACTTAAAAATATATTTGGATACTGACCTATGTCTGTATTACCATAATGTTTTAATGTCTAATTGGTTCTAGTAAAATAAATATTGCTTGACTAAGGCACCTTTCATATCTTAGCTTGTAGACCTTTATGAATAACTAGCTTTTGCCCGCGGCTTCGCTTGCATTAAATTCTGGTTAACACGGTACTTTCATTTATCACTATACATAGGATTTCCCCTTCCTCCAACTGTAAAGGTTTCGGGGTCAATAAAATATTTTTTTTTAGCAATAAATATGTTATAGTGAGCTAACCTTAAAAAGACATATGCTGTCGCGGACTTTTTTGTAGACCTTTAAAAGGAGAACAATACTCTCATACATGACTTTTGTGTAATTTAACCGTTTACGCAGCGTACGCAGCGGAAGCCAAGTATGAAAAAATACCCCCGATTTTGAAACATTCATTGCTGCTTCCGCTTCTATTACTCGTAGCGTGATGATATATAGCCTATAGCCTTCCTCGATAAATAAGCTATCTAACACTGAAAGAATTTTTCAAATCGAACCAGTAGTTCCTGAGATTAGCGCGTTCAAACAAACAAACAAACTCTTCGGCTTTATATATTAGTATAGATGTAGAACATTACAAATACTTTTTCCTATTTGTTTATAAACATACTGATGTTGTTGATGCTTATCTTAAGCCAAGATAGAATAAATGGATTTTGACTTTGACTTAAAATAGTCTTTATGCAATGCCACCTACCATAATAACTACTACTACTAACATGAACACTGACTGCGGGATAAGTTCACTATTTTGAACCCATTGAACGATGGGAATCCAGACACAATAGAAAATCTACTGTCCGACGCCTGAAAGCGTCATTGGCGGTCAAAGGGTTAAAGTCACTCAAAGGGCAATGGAGCGAGCTGATGGTTCTCTCAGGGAAAATATTTTTTTCTGATTATTATGCCTAAGATATAATTTCTGATGATGAAACATTAAGTGAGGGTTTCACGTATATCGCAGAAATAGTTCTTGGACCTGACGAATAAACGAATATAATTCTGGAATGGAGTACGCGTCTTGGCATATGTAAGTTATCCATCCTTCGGCTCGATGGACTGTTGATTTGCGAAAAATTGAGGCTGAATACGTAAGCAAAGAACCAGGACGCTTAATGGTAGAAACCTATATCCAACAGTGGAACGCAATAGAGAGGAAAATGACAAGTAAATAAAATAAAATTAGCCAAGCGCGAGTCGGAATCGCCCGTGGGGGGTTCCGCAACATGAGCAAGTAACATAAAATAAAATAAGTTACGATGGGTATCATAAAAAAAGCACTACGATGAAAAAAAATTATTGAGTTTCAGTTCAACGTATGGGGAATGTTAATATTTTTTCAAGTTTCTTGTGAAAACCTTATAGCAGTTTACAGAATACATATACTTACAAAGTTTGAATAGTGTAGTGCTTATAGTTTTGGAGAAAATAGGGTGTGACATACGGACTGACACACATACAGACTTGACGAATATATAAGGTTCCGTTTTTTGCATTTGACTACGGAACCCTAAAAACCATATCATTTTTGGGATTACGTTTCGTTATATGTACGTTATTACTAGCCATAACAGCATGGATAATCGTTATTCATCGCACTCCTCGTTATTCTCGATCGTTAATTAACGGCGTTAATTGTTTATAAACTTAATTAATCCGAGCGTTATCGTGGTTAGGCCTGAATTACAACACGTTTAGCATTCGCTACAACCCCCCATGATGTCACTAAGTGTATTTTATAGGCCAATAAAGCGACCGCCTAAAGCCTAGGTAGGCTTTTAGACAAATATATCGTTTTCTAAATCTAATAGTGGAAAATTTCGAGATATTACTTTTGTCTGCCATTGTTTTTGGCGCCGCATTTATTTTGTATACAGATAGGTAGTTTTATAAGAAGATACTGATTGGTGCCTTCTATCAATAAGTGATGCCAAAAGATGAGCCACATAGTTTAGTACGTCTGTGGAAATGCAAATAAATTGTTGACGAACGAAATTTCACCCCGGATTAGAAAGAAAAAAATATATATAATAGGATTAAATATATAAGTTTCCATTTAAATATGTGTTTAGGAGTCATAAAAAGGCATGATTGTATTACGAATAAAATTATATATATTTCTTAGAATTCTTTGTTCATATCTAACTGGATAAAATTATAAATAAATTATTAGTTAATTAAATTATTATTTATTTATCAACTAAACAAAATAAATTAATTCAAATAATAAAAACTAAGAAACTTACAAAACGTAAAAAAGGTGTCCCAAATCACTGTCCCTAGTCTGTAACATAGTACCCATAAGGCTGGCAACATTCCCGCGTTGTATAGCCAAACTTAAACGTTGACCAAGAAAGGCACCTACTCGCCTGTCACCTGTATACTCGGCTACACGTTTTACTAAATCCCGATATACACTATATATTATATTACTAGATAAATAATAGTTAATTATTTATCTAAGATAATATTAATATAAACATATATATCCATTTCAGACAGTGCCATCTAGTCTACACAAATAAACACATCATTGAAGTATTATTT